>JAQIXW010004056.1:0-12164 GCA_034700685.1 Willowsia buskii
TGATAGCCTGCATTGCCCACTTATTCATCGCAAAAACTATAGCTTTCTCTTTGGGAAGTGTCGTTCAATGAAGAGAGTCCAACCAATACCTAGATTACAATGTTATAGTAATCCTTGGAAAAAGTCCACTAATTTATCTTGACGAGATCAAATGATTCCTTAGTAAATCTCATTTATCAGCAAAATTGGCCCTACTTATTTTCTCGTCAGCGTTCTTGTTTACGAAGCAAAAAGGTCAAGGAAAGCGAATCCTCCTTCGTATTCGTCTTCCAAAGATGCGATAAAGTAAAGACCAAAGACACAGCCTGAGAATATGTCAGATACTGCAACGATAAATTCTCAGTGTCTCATTCACTTTTGTTTGAGACAAAGATCTGAAAACGGGGAGTCATTTCATTTCTCATAGTAAATGGGATGCTCTTCTTGACTACTATCTGCATACGTACATATAATTCTGGGTATGTGCCTATTTATCAGTATATGATTGAGAATGTCTGGCGAGTGGATGATACTACACTAGTCACTACAGTCTAATATTACAGATACCACACAGTTCTCATGCTGATGACTAGTCTGGTAAGCTAACCCCCTTACTTAAAAAAAAGTGCTGACAGAAATAACGAAAAACTTCTCTCCTTCTTCAAGACTGATGGAAACAAACGGAAGAAAGAAAAAAAAACTTTGGAGCCAAGAGAGCTCTGTTTTACGGTTTTGCTGCTCACATAAGAAAAATAGGCGACAGAATACAATACAATAAGTAAATGTCCAACTTTCACCCAAGGCGGAGGGAACAATGTGTGTCTGACAGATGCGAAGCTCTTCTCAACACGACAACACGGACTAACTTCTACTATCCTCCTATCAAAAATATAGGGTAACTCTCTGCATGTGAATATATCCCCAAGTATTATCAAGGGCCACGTATTTTCACACAGAAACTTTTATTCCATAGTATGTAGGTAGGTATTCGCTTTCTTGGAACGTATTTGCCTACAATAATGTATTATGTATACATATTTACCAATACGTAGAAGCGTACGTCATAAATACAGTATACAATAAGGATCGCCTTCTTTTTGAAATACACAGGGATTTCTTCTGTCTAGCTGACACCTTCACTTAACATGACATCCGTTGTTGCTTTGTGCCTTTATTACTTTCCTTTTGGATACTTATTTCTTTTTAAAAAGCCTACTCCTTTTTCTTTCCATCTTCTGTCTGCCTACAAAACCTCTAAAAACTGAAGTCGATCATGTGCCTTTTTTACCTTTCTTCAGAGGCTTGGTTTGTTTTAGCAGACTTATAACACACCAGTGAAGTTGTCAGGTTGGTCTAAAACAATACAATATAGCTAATCCCAGTCAACTTAGTTTTATCATTGATGTGTACATATTTAATAGCTCCTGATGTTTTAAATAAATAATTTTAACTCTCACTCAAGTCATCATACAAAATTATTTTGCTTAAAAGTTACTTACACGTAATATATCTCTCAAATGCTTTTCTGTTTTCTTTTTCAGGATTTGTAAGTTCAATCATATTAATTTTGATTAAAATAGGTAACCTTTATACCATAAATTTTTGATTCATTATATATTTATTTTTTTATACAAGTCGAATAGTTGGCTGCTTTTGTTATAGTCGTGTTTTGTAACTATCTTTGATTTTGCCTGGACACGTTATGATGTGCTATCTAATCGAAAAGCTTTTACCCAGTCACCACCACCAGTAAAAGTGGTGGAACATAGAATTCCTGTGAAACATATTTGTTGACGCGCTGCATTACATTGCTTAGGCATGTATCCTGAAAAGTGGCACCTGCCTTTTTGTCTTGAAGATAAAAGGTAGTAATTTAGCTTTAGAGTGCTTTAATTTGGGAATGTCAGGTATAACCTCAATGTCCTCAATATAAATGTATGCTTTTATACTGGTTTTATGGAAACGAGTTATAAAGTTTAGCACGTAGACATTCTTTTTTTTGCAAAATGTATGGTAAAAAACAGAAAGAAAATAGTGTCATTTTACAAACTTTCCCTCTAACAGGATAATAAATTTCGCAAGTCATCGTAGGTGTAATTTGCATAGTAATTCACTCGTGAATCTGCAAACAGATTAGTACGTATTGAAACATTCTTATAATGTTCAAAGAATTATAAAAATGTTAGCAGACATTGCATCTAGAAGGCATCACATGAGACTGTTTTGATATACGTACTTCAAAACTAGAGGCGTAACATTTTAGCCTTCATGCAAGATTATCATTGGAAGATTGGGAACATTTTGACTCTTAACGAGCTTAGTCGAGGAAGCCTAACCATGTGTGTATCATGTTGTCTTTTTTTCAAAGCATCGGTTGCCAAAAAGTATTACAAAAGGCACATATGGTAAACTTTGAAATTCATTCAATTGAGGTGCCCATAAGCCATATTGAAACAGATAAAATTCTATTACATTACAAGCAGCAGCGGTACATGATCCCATTTTTGCAAAATGCTGAGTACACAGGAAAAAATGAATTTGAAGTAAAGCGAGTACGGTATAAAACACTACACTAAAAAATTTCAAATACCGTTCACAGTTGAACGTATGTACGTATACAAAATATATCCTTATAAAATCGTAACTATTCAATTCAATATAAAGAACATAAATCCGTACGTGTGCACGATGCAAACTCGGATCACAAAAATATCTATCTACATGTACCAGTGGATTTTAAACACAATACGCAATTCTAAATATAAGCTTTGAACTTCCATATGATATTGCTTGCTCACTGTGAACTGAATGCAATGACAAAAATAGTATTTGCTGTCTAAAACAGAGCATCAATTGGATTAAATTGGCATTAATGATGACATGGTTGACTTTAAGCTTTTATTCAATTCTGCTGTGTGTAAGCTCTGAAGTAGTTATGGTACATATGGCTTATAACAACTGATTGCACTTGAACGTCCTTGCTGCTCGTCTGAATTATATAAATGAAATGAATGAATGATTGAAAGTGTTTTTCAAGTTAATATTAAACCCACATCATGTTAACTAGTTTCGTAGAAATAAAACTTTTAATGGCTGAAATAATCGCTATCTGTAAATACTTTGAATATTATTGAGTCAAACTACGCACAAATTACTCTCTAGTTAAAGCTTAAAGGAAAAAAGTTAATTTCAAAAGGAGGTGAGGCAAAGAAGTGGAGTGTCAGGAAAAACTTTATAAATCGAAGTCTAAATTCAGCCTACGATAAAGCCAATTTGTAACAGTCTATAATATATGTTGCAGCTTGAGTAGAAAACAGGAGCGAGCGTATAGAACGCAATACGTAATGAAATATACTTAAGAATTAGGTATAGAAGTAACACGATGTCGTGCCGAAAAAAGAACAATTCTGAAAACAAACCAAAAATAGAGTTTCAAGAAAAGCGTTATATTATAAGCTTGCAAAACAAAAGTACTCGTCTTACATACAAAATACAACAGACTCAAAAGGCTTGCGGTGACGACGGGTGTTTCTACAGAAGGAGGAAGCTTCTGTCATTTTAAAAGCGGATTGCCGACATTAGACCATAAGATGAGATGCTTTGACCGTTCTCTACTAAACAATCTTTGTTTGAGGAGATAAACCAGCTCAGTTTTGAGTGTCTTTTGACTTGTGTGCAGTTTTTGCCAAGATTGGTTTAAGAAAGCACAGATGTGCTAAGTCACCTACTAATACCGTCCTAGAATGTAGAATACGATAGTCTTACTAACAATACGCATGGAAATCTTAAGAACGGTTAGATGATATGTTAGTATTGTCACAAACCTCTATTTGCCTTTTATTCACAGAGTTGATTCTTCATACTGCCAACTAAACTGCGATATGTTCCGAAAACGTAAAATAAAAGCTGCTCTTGTTGTAACACTAGCCACTAGCAATGAAAATTTTTCTGCTCAAAAATTAAAATTAATTTCTTCACGATAACTTATCCTTCGATTGTGTTACTTGTATTGTATTGCTATTTTGATCACATACATTTCAGGGTACAATTTCGGTACAATTTCATATAATATCTATGAACTGAATGCATGATTGCTAAAGGCTGAATAAAATATTTTCTATAATATGCATGTGCTTTCACGGTAATGATTGTAAGAGATTGTTCCATAGCTGGTTGGAAAACGATATCTCGCATGAAAGGAAGCCTTATGTGGGAACATCCTTACAAAGAAGCTATAATCCATGATGATGGTGATCATTGCGGAAGACATGGAAGCAAAATGAGGAATCGAATGGAGACATCAGAGAAGAACAGGAAGGAAGAGCCGTGGAACAACAGCTGCCTAAAACCCGTTCGATTCCCATGTACTTTTTCTAGCTATATTGATTTGAATTCTTAATGCTCCCTCCTCCTGATATCTCTTTATCATTTCAAAGTATTATTTCTTTCCTTTCAAATACATTGCACATGACATGTCTCAACGGAATATATGTAGTGTAGTAGTAGTGTCATGTTATGTGTGCAATGCAGACCAACGCAAAGTTTCAATTGTGATTAAATAAGAAATGGAGAGTGATGTAGTAAAGAAGAAAGAGAAAATGTTAAAGGGGAAACGAGAAGAGATATCTTCTCCAAGAATAAAAGCAAAACTTGATCTGCTTTGGTTGAGAAGAATCTGAAAGAAACAAGTCTTCGCTTTCGTTCTCATCTTGCAGCAAAAACTTGAGAGCGCACACATTCCACATCTCCATCCAAAAAATAAATGCTGCGACGACCGTGTGGCGATAGAACTAAAGTTGTTGGTTTTTTTTTCTGGAACCTCACAAAACACCATATAAGAAATGAGATTCAGTACTCTTCTAAACGCAGTACTTGCTATAGAGAAGAGCAATGTATGAGGCATAAATTGCCACACGATTCTTCCGACGACTACGAATGAATACAAGCCTCCGTTTTCGTTACCCGACTGGAGTATTTTGCCAGCCCGCCAAAGTTATTCTAACAGCATTCTCCTCAGTTCTCAAATCGCCCGACGAGCGAACCGAATCTTTTTACACAAACGAACATTTTGAACTTTTACTCCTCTTCCCAGTATACATACCCTAGTATCATCATCATATGGTGGTACAACTACCACACACTGTCGTCAGTAACATCATTTCCGTACCAACTTTATTTTTACACGTTTCTGCATGTTACTATAACTAGTCTAAGGTTTTTGCATGTGTGTGTGTTTGAGTTGAGGACCTTACACTGGCGGCGGTGATAGTGGGCAAGTAAAGTAGCAAGAATGAAAAACATTTTTTACTTCGAAGGGAAGAGAGGAACAACTTATACCTGCTCTTCTCTTTCTCTAGGTCTTATCTCAAGCAAGCTTGTATCTGTACTGCTGTTACTAAGTATAAGTAACTTATAATGTAGGAGTATGCTCCCCATTCCGGGTTTCAGCTTAACTCTGGCAGCATCACCACCACCACCAACACCACACTATCATCTCTCTCCAATTTTTCTGTTGTGCCATGCCTTCGCCTTCCACTCGACCATTTTCATGTGTGAGCTCTTCTCACTCTTTTTGCTGCTTTTGCTGTTGTTCCCTTCTCCGTTTTACTTTTCTGTAGGTTTTAGATTGGGAGAAGGTCTCTGGTTGAGAGAGAGAGATGCTTGAATGTTCAATGCAACGAACAGCGGCTCCAAAACTACTACTGCTCTGCTTACTTGCACTGCTTTTGCCGATGTAATCTTCATTCTCTTGTAGCTTTTTTACTTTGCTCTAGCGTTGAGTTCCTGTAGTTTGAGCATAGCTCGGTTAGTTTCTCACAGCTATGATCCCGGAGAGCATCAGAGCCAGAATTTTTTTGGCAAGATCTTTCGTTTCGTGAATCTTACCCATTCCATGTGTGTGTAAGTGTGCAACGGTTTTTTTCTGACAACAGTCCTAGTCACACGTCATCCCTTCTTTACAAACCAGGGCACAGCAATAGTGTAAGAAACGGCACCAACGCAATGTCTCTAGTAGTGTTTACTACTGCATACATATATAGACATGGGTATAGTGCAAATACCTACTGTAATTGAACTTATATGAAGTATACTGCAAACAATATACATAGATACTACATATTATATACTTACCCTATAAGAGTAGCAGAATTTTTGCTGAAAAAATTGTGCTCGAGTACCCTTTCAGAGATGAAGGTTCTCTTTCTCCACGCTGCCACATATGCACCCAGTTTTCTCGTTTTGTACTTTCTCTTTCAACGTTACTTACTAAAAAGTAAGTAAGAAAAAAGTGATCAAGTCAAGTGGTCATGTAGAGTTACAACAATACACACTTCTACCGGCCGGACACTTTTTTGTTTACCTTTTTTTGTAGCAAATATTATAAGTGGAGGTTTTCATAGATGTACTATTATATTTCTACGTTTACTGGAAGGTGTCTGTATATTTTTATATAGTTTTCATACATCTTCAAAAATCATCAATAGAAAGAGAACTGTCAAAAGGAATTTCATCGTGCACGCGTTGTGTGAAGAAAATTGTGCCAGTTTCTATTCACGAAATCTTATAAACTGTTTTTTTTTTAGTTTTTAGTCCCGTTTATAGTACACGTACGTACGAAAGTAGATACGTACAGCATTTTTTTTTCAATACAACTTGAAGAAAAAATGAAAATAGAGGTCTTACACGCGTTTTAACTCAAGAAAATACAGCAGTGTATGAAGTGCAAGGAAATAAAATATTTTGAGAAAATGACCATTCTGGGAGAAATTAAAAGAGATTACAAAAGTGAGAACACTACAGTAATGTTTTCAAATAGACGACATTTCTTGAAAAAAAACTCGTTCTAAACAAAACAGGATATTTCTCCTGTGAATTAATTAATAGCTATTAACAGCATTGTCACAATCTTTTTTCGTGGAAATATAGCGTATCATACGTTGGTGTACAAAACAATAGCGCAAATTCCATTAATTCCGTGTGACGATGATGTTCATATGATGTCATAGCCCATGAAAGAAAAAACAAGAGAAACATCAACATATTGTGTGGGTGAGATGGAGGCATACCGAAGTTGCAAATCAAATGCGGGATATTTCGCTATCAAAACATTTCTGTGTAAGAAGTAGTGCATCATTGTATTCCACCAAAAGGAAATGCCGTATAAGTAAACATTTTTCTAGCCAAAAAAGTATGTACAACTTCAGTTTTGTTCCGCCAAGGCATTGCCGCTGTGATGCTACAGTATAAATTGTTTGCGGGTGTGCATTTTTCTTAGGTAGGCACATCAAAATCAAGCGTTGAGATCCCAACATCACATCTTCTTCCCCGAAGGTGGTTGTTCCAGTAAGAAGAGAACACATGAGTGTGTACTAATAAACAGCAACTTACTTTCACTTTCTTCTTCCTTCCACTTGCCCTGTGCCCTTTTTCTCCCTTGATGAATACTGTGTACTTTCTCATCGAACCCTCTCCAATCCTCTTTTGTATACGAAATAACTGCTGCGTAAAGTGGTACAGTGGAATTCAAAGGTATTCTCTTTTCTCCTTTCACCATCACATAGTCAGTATATAACAAGCGCAAAAAACGGAAGCTTTATGCTGAATAAAGAAGTCGAGTGAAGGGGAAAGAGGGAGAAAGGGGAAAAAGAAAATAAGTACTTCCTCCTTCGCTTTCTGTACTTCATATAACGGTACAGTAAACTTCACCCATTTTTATGGTGGAAGCGAATAGCATAACATAATACTTCCATATTGCTTGCATAATAATGTATATTAACTCTTATATATGTAATATGCTTAAAATATATGCGAGTAGTATTCTTATAGTCCCTCACATTTACCTTACTGACTATCATGGGAAATAAACCCTTAATTTTGTAAAGAATCTTTGTTTGTCCCTTCCATCAAGCCTCATATATAGGCTGTAAATCGTACACTTGAAGCTTATGTATTCGATCTAATTGACTTTATCGAGTGGAAATTTTATTGGTAATAACAGACAACTAACTCACAGGTGAATTGTTGGCGAATGGCTTAACGTTACAAATAGGTTTTAAAATGAATACTTTTTCTAAGCGCACATGCTAAATTACTTCAGATATGAGATTTTAAAAAGTTTATTACACAATTAATTATTGGCACATAGGTAGTAATTATGCTTAAGGGTCCGTGGCGAGACTTGACTACATCGTGTGGAAGTTGATTTTTTACCCTCCAGAGAAGCTGAGCAATAAATAGGTAGTCCGCATTTGTATATAGATGGCGAGTGTAATAATGTATGTATCTACAGGTACTTGCGTTCACAAGACAAGCAGTTTTTTATCCCTTTCCTTTAACATGGGCTCATGATGAAGTACACAAAGAAGCTGACTTTCTAAGCAAGCAAGACTATGAATAGAAACATAAACATTGCTTATAATATGTATCCACACAAGAGTCAAACTGATTTTGAATTCTTCTCACTTACTTGAGTTCTCCTTCGACATTTTCTTCTTGTTGTCTGTACCTCGCACACAAACGAACGATGTTATATGATTTTCTACCAAGTCCGGTTCAACCAAACTCATGTACACCAGTCGCCAGCAAAAGTGAAAGCATAAATACGAAAGTTAAGCCAAGCACGAGGAACTATATATGTTTTATGTTGTTATATAGAGTAACCATCTTTCAGTTGAAAAACACTACAAAGAGCGGTTTATTATATTTTCCTTGCAAGGTGGTAACATTATCTGAAACTTTCAACTCTGTCTTCTTCCTTTCAGTTGTTGTACTATATGGCTGGCATACCGCGGTGTTACACAATGCACTCTCTTTTATGCTCAAACAAACGATGAGAGGAGGGCATGGAACATGGTACGTATGTCTTTTTACTCCTACGACAAAATATAAACGACAAACATCCTACTGAACAGTCAAAGTAGCAAAAAGAACTCAATTTATATCCAAAAGAAGGTGTTTCATTGTACTGATCTTGCACAAAGCACCAGAAACTCAGTCGCATTTTATTTTACACCATATTTCCATGAAATGAGATCTGTGAATGCATCCTTTTTTCCTTTGGTGAATGCGACAGGAGCCGTAAAAAATTCGGTTTAAAACGAACTCTCTTTTCAAAAGTACAATTCCATGTATTTTGGTAGTGCCAGGAAATAGTTTAAAATCAAAGCACTTTTTTCTGAGATAGTTGAAAAAATTCACGATTTTTGCAATTGGCAGAAAAATGCAAAGGAAATAAGTGTGTGAAAGGATCAAGGATCTTCCCACTAGGTTTGTTTTGAGTATTTAAATATGTCTTCCTTTTTTTATTTGCAGAGCTATTCTGATAATAGGGAATATGAATCTAGCATTGTGTATATTATTGTATTTCGTAAAACGTTCAGTCATCATTTGTAATCCCTTATAGTAGCTACCACCATTCACAGTTTGTTAAAGTTCAAAGGTAGAGAAGAAAAGGAGAAAGTCGTATTTCAATTTAGCAGCATATGGAAAAGAATTTTTATTCAGAAAGGAAGGCGGTCCAGGGTACGTAAACTTAAAGTAAACCGGTAATGTTGATAAAATGCTTCACAAATTGAAGCCATAAATGAAAATGGCTTTTTGAATACTGCCAATGGCCTACAGTTTGTATTCATGCCACACAAAAGTTGGTATTGTTTCGGTATTTCACAAGCCAGAGTCACGAAATTCAACAATAGGTCATCCTGGTACTGGTGTGAAGTAAAAGAAGTTTAATTCCTCTCAATTGACTGTTTTTGCTCTTACACCATGAACAACGAAAAATCTCAGTATTGTTCAACGCTCACATTTGTCGGCACTTCACCATAACCGTCGACTGTGACTATTAGGACACAATACAAACTCTGCTGGCTAGTCTTTCATGTACTCAAACTCTACAAATTAGGTTTATTATAGATATCTTATAGTTGTATAGCATCAATAATACTCTAACTAGATGTATATCATAAACACACATAATAATATTATGTATATAGACACGTAAAAGCCTTTTTTAGAAAACATCCTGCTGATAACTCATCTGGAAGGAGAGCGACTATTTAAAAAATCTTACTTTAATACAACAAAGTTATATAAAAGCTTCTATGTACTTGTTTACGTTCAACTCGCATATATTTTAGGCACATTATACATTTTCTTATTAAAGTTTTAGTTGAAATGAACACTTAGCATATTTACAAGTTTTACATACATCACCATCAATCGGGTAGAAAGTAATTTGATCGAAACGTTTTCACTTTTAATTAATTCGTTTAACCGACCGACATGGCCTTGGCACATCTGTGCCGGCTAAGTACAATACAGCATTGAATATATATGTCGATGGAAAGAGCTGAAAGTAATTAAATACTATTAGTAAATCTGAAAGTGAAAGTAAGCTGCTGTATGCTTGAATATAAAATAACGCGCTTTAAGCCTGTTTTCAAAAGGCTTTTGATAAAACTGTGGAAGGACATAACGAATCCTCATTACTTGAAATAAACTTTGATTGGATGCAAATGCTTGTTATTCGTTGAACGTATTTAAAGTTACAAAAGTAGCTTCCTACTTTTGAGTTAAAAAAAGTGGATGGAAAGTTACTAAAACAGACACACACGACATTTCTCTACAAATACTGAACAGTGCAATGAGTTCACCCTTCGCAGCATCATTCCCTGACATAGAAATTACTCATGGAAGAAAGGGTACATGGCAAACCTGGCTGTCCATATCCCCAACAGCTACAAAGGTTGAAGAAGCTTTCACCCGAAGAATTGGGCTTACTACTGGTTCTTTTAACAGTTTGAAAGTAAAAACTGAACCGCCACTACCATCTCCAATATGTACAGATTCAACAAAATCCAGTACAACTCTATTCCAAGAAAGTGTTCGTAGTACAAGTAGTGATAAACTAAGTTTAAATAGAATGAAGACACTGACAGATAATCAGAAAAGTTGTCTGATGAATGAGGAAATGCCACTGAGTAGTTTTACTAATAGAGAGACTAGCGATTGTAGGAGTAACAGTAAAGTTAAAATTAAAAAATGCAAACTCTATTTGAAAAGCATCGTTCACAATGCCAAAGTCAGACGAAGAGGAATGAGAGGTAGCAACAGTAGTAGTATATTTTGGAAATGGGCTCTCATACTTCTCTTCGTTGTATCAGTGTCAATGTCTTCAACAAGCGCTCAAGGCTGGGACCGCAGTAGATTTGGTCGAAGTGGTAACAATAGTAAACGCAGCAGTCAATTATGTGACAACTCTGATGAAAATGAAACGGTATTAGGAACTTCATGTGACTTTGAGGAGGCATGCCAATGGACGTGGGTCCAGCCAGGGAAGAATCAAACGGGATTTCGCAATGTGACATCTACTGAAATCATTGACAAGATACACAAAGTTGGGGAGTGGGCGTTTCGTGGACCATTGATGGATGCGAAAAATAAGACTGATGGTAAGTCCTATAATTATTTTTTTTATTGTACATTTCGTATTACCTAAGTAGAAAAAAATGCATTGTTGAGATCCATAATCAACGTAATTGCTTCCTACTCCTACTCTTTTCATAGTTATTTGAACTTGTTACATGAACGTGTTACATGAACTTGTTAACAGTTAACCACGTGCACCGTGCGCCTTGGACACCTGTCCAATTCTAAAAATACATGCTATTCCAGACGACTCCTCATATTCTCAGCATTAATATCGTGTAGGTGGCCCCAAATATTTAAAAGTAATTACAAACCATCAGTTTTACGTCCATGGGAAGAGCGCATGGTTTAAGAAGTTGCAAAACATTTATTACTTACATAGCTTATGTATTTCATTAATAATTTCACATTACACAACAGAATGTTGAATGGTGAATGCATAACAGATAACTAAATACAACTCACCGAGCAAAACATTCCGCAACTCGTGCATGATGATAAAAGGTTTATGATGGAGGATCATCTTCATCACAAAACCAACATAGCGTGTTTGATTTTTCACTTCTATGAATTTTTTAAATAAAGATGTATCCTGCAGTTGGAAAGTTTGTGAATAGTTTTTGAAAGATGTGTATTAGGATTAGGATATTCACAAATTGTGCGCAAAAATAAATAATAATTTTGCCAGCTAACTCAAATTCATACATATATCTTGTTTCTCTTTCTTTTTCAATTATAAATGAACTACATCAGTCTTA
>JAQIXW010004057.1:0-12164 GCA_034700685.1 Willowsia buskii
AATTCACCGCTTGTATGAAGCAAATTAATTTTATTTGAATCTGAATTATGGTGATAATCTGATAATCATTAAACTTGACCATCAATTAGAACAAAAAGTATAAATAATAATAACCTGAAACAGGAAACTTAATTTTTAAACCTTGTTCTTTTCTTTTGTAGGGTAAAGCATGATTCTCATGTAAAAGCGTTAGATTGTGGGGACGAAGTGGCACAGTGGTTCAAGGAGTATTTGGAAGACAGCACTCTCAGGTACATCAATTGTTGCAGAAAAAATCTCTTAAAAATACGAGGGCCCTTTACGTAATTTAATTTAAATCATGATAAATCTTAGGGTGTATTACCATCACTTGAACTTTACGCAAAGAACATTTGAGCCTTACATGTACAAGTGTCCACAATTTGAACAATCTGATATGGTATGTTGCTCACTAGAATGATAAAAAAAATTATGCAATATGCTACAAAAATACTTCATAGGGTCAAATCAACAACTCGACTTTTCTCAATTTACAGGGAGCATTCCACAATGAAACTTCTTACTTGCTTCTCTCTGAGGAATCTATAGACGATTTAAACAAGCGTTTGGATAAGGATTCATCTTGGAAAAATTGGCGTCCAACGATTCTAATCGACCAAGTGAATGAGCCTTTTGCAGAAGTAAATTGGTCATTTGTACGAATAGGAAATGGAAACAACGGGATTCTCAAAACTGCCGTACCCTGTTACAGGTACTTACTATTTTCTAGTGGGAAATGTGGTTCACTCATCAATCATGTCTCAAAATTATCTTTATGGTGCATAGGTGTCCGATAACGACTGTTGACCATGACCTCGGAGTGTTGCCCAAAGATGGAGAGCCACTTAAGACTCTGAGAAAGTAAGTTTACTTCTACATACATACATAACTTGAGTTATCGAAATAAAAATAATTTCCATTGTTCAAGTGTCCAACCTAAGTTATGCATATAACTCATGTTGTATCTTCCGTTTGTATGTAGTATGAACATAAGCGATCAAGTTTCTGATAAGCAGTTGACGGAAGTTCTTAAAAACAAAGGCATCATGGGACTTCGCTTAGGACTGTATCTACCAGCTGGCGAAGGTGCAGTTATTAATGCCGGTGATCCAGTTTATGCTGCTCTGCTATAATTATAATGATTTATTTTACTTTTTTGCTATTGCTTCTTATTTGCTATTTAAATTTTAAACCATTTTTTAATCATCGCATATGGAGCAAGCATATTGTAATGTTAATGTTTTATATTGTTATCATTATCATCTTAAACTGTAAATGACATTGTGAATTTTCTTGATTCAATTATTGCAATAGCAGAGGTGTGCATTTTAAAAATTTCTCAACAATGACTTTATTGTTATTAAAGACGCAACTTTTTGAAATCGATTAATAATTTATTTGAGATTTACAGTCTTCAAGAATCTCATTGTCTTTGTAAGATGTAACTTGAGTCTCAAGTGCTTATTTTGCTCCACAATCACCTTTTGCAACTCGGAATTTTGTCGATCCTTCAACTTGAGGCGTTTCACCA
Source organism: Willowsia buskii (assembly GCA_034700685.1). Taxonomy (NCBI): domain Eukaryota; kingdom Metazoa; phylum Arthropoda; class Collembola; order Entomobryomorpha; family Entomobryidae; genus Willowsia; species Willowsia buskii. The sequence goes on from JAQIXW010004057.1 coordinate 1,550, forward strand.
ACGACTTAGTCTCCAAAATCCTTTCACCGGAAATCTTTGCCAAACACTGCTCGTTGGCGATGCATACCAAAAGCTGGCGTATTACTCGTAAGCACAGGATAACTTTTTCATCAGTGTTCAATTCATTGTACTTCTTGATCGCATTGCTATTGGCTGGACATTTTGTCAAAATGCCCCGAGGACCCTCTGTGGTGACTTTCACTCCTCCTTCAACAGAAATCCATATTTTCTCCTGCTCGGGGTTTTCATTGTTGTTTGAATCACGTTTCGTGAGAGTACTCGAAAAATCATCCAGTTGTGTTTCAGAGGAGCCCGAACTGTCGGTTAAAGTTGTGTCAAAGCTATGAACTTTGCGTGAAGCGTGTTTGACGGGTGCTCTATGTATTTGATGTTTAAATAGATTGCATTAAAGAGTTTGTATTTGTATATTTTCCTGAGCTAAAACAAAGTTGCTTATGAAAAGCTCTTACAGTAGCTTGATTTGCTCCATGTTGTAGAACGCTGAATGTTTTTCAAATATTTGAAGTGACTGCTTCAACGACCGTCGTACTTGAAACCGATGAGCCAAAATCCTTGAAATCTCATCGTTTGTGCTTACTTTTTCCTTGGCATTGAAATTGAGTCTCTCTGCAGGCAACATGATTCTGACAAGGTTCATCAGAATGTGAAGCTCTTTAGAGCTTGTAGTATCCACAGTAAGCAAGTCCTCAATTTTTGATAAAATGTCTTCAGTACGATCAGGAAACACAGTGAAATCAAAAGACTCCTCGTTGGCTTGTGCTTGGATTCCATTACTAATTACCCTGAAATGAAACCCCACAGCATACATATTAGGTTAAAAAATTGAAATTGAAACATGTTAACATTGTTCCATCCAAAGCTTCAATTAAACAAGCTTTACAGACCTCATCAGGAGGGAATCATCAACATTGATTTTGAGGTTTGCAAACGAAGGAATAACTTTTGGTGTGAAACCGGACGCCTTTCTCATTCCCTTGAATGTAGTTCCGTACTCTAGTAGGCGAAATGTTTGAAACTTGAACCGTAGAATAGTTTGCCACACAAGATGCAAACTTGAGTCAAACTCCCTTTTTGCTTTCATCAAGCAAGCATGCTCCTGATTGGATAGTTGGTTTAGATTTACATCTCTGCATTTCAAGAGCTTGTCAATCGGGATGTGGAGATGGAGTGCCACATTGAGCTTCATAAACAGAAGATAAGCTTTCTCTAGTAGTCCCCGTGCGTGATAAATAATATGACGTAGAAATCGAAGTCGGAATCCAGTTCCTGATTGATTCAAAGCAACATTGAGAAGTCCACCATCGGCATCATGCCACATGAGTTCGATTACGTTACCAGGCTTCTGCCAATTTATCTGAATGCTTTGACCACTTGTGTGTTCATGTATATAGTCTATGTAAAAGCAAATCCCAAAATTCGCAGCATGAATATAACAAGAAATAAAAGCATTTCTGTAACAGTTTGATTTGCCTTTAAATTTTCTTACCAGACTCCTTCCTAAATGCTATGGCTCGATCTATTTTTGTAGGTCGCCTGTCATCCAAATCGCCAAGAAAAAGCTCTTGTGCCTGATGGAGTAATTCAGTTGTCGTGTCACTGCATTTCATGGCAGCTCCATTCACCTTATCTAACAGATGCATAAGCTGTTTTGTTTCACGGCAAAAGTCTTCCCAATAACATGAGTGGTTAAGGTTCTCCCAGTCAATCATCACAGACAGGGTTGGAATCAACTCAAATAAGGCTGATATTACTGGGGTAAAATGAAAATTCTTATATATTGTCAGTTTGTCACACACCTCGAATAATATCATTCAATGTTTTGCTATGATATGGATTTACTGGAAAAATCTCCTGTCTCTGGAAGCTGGGATAGATATGCAAAGGTGCTGCTGTGAAGCACTTCCAGCATATCCAGAATGTTTCCAATAGGCTCACGCAGGCATAATGTTTTGTTGTAGTAGTAGCGGACCTTCTCATTGTTGACAATCACAGAGTCCATTAGCTTCGCTTCACTTTCCCTCGAAACTCTACTGGCTGTATTGGTGTATTTGGAGGTTGAGGGTGTAGAAACTACCGGAGTTTCATTACTATTCGAGTTATTTTCTGGCTTGCTATAATACAAAAAGCGAAATCGGTAATAACTTGTGGGGCACGTCTTTACATGGCCAATATCACATTGTTGGAGTACTCTGCTTTGTATACCTGCTGACCAAGCTTTCATCCGAAAATTGGATCAATTTTATTGCAGTATCCATCACACTTTGATCAGGGAAAGGTAGCAGTAAACTCAGGGATCAGTATTGGAGAAAAGGCTCACACAGTTTTCCAGTTACCCCTCTTGATAGTCACAAAAAATTTAAATCTAAACGTGCAATCAAAATGCTCTTCGAATCATGATTGAAACTGAGTATTTACGTGTCTGGTTTTAAATTTTATTTTCATCAACTTTGCAAAAAAATGCCAACAAGGCATCTACATATTTATTTACCCGCTAACGGAATAAGTAACTATAGAGGAATTTGACAGAAATGATAACACACCATTGTTTGGGTTGCAGCTTGCAACGTTGCAAGTTGCAACCATTGATCGTTCCGCTAGTAAGCGCACTCAGACATTTTCGCATTTTCGCTATATGCACGTTATATGCAATAAATTATAGTTAGTGAATTTTTGGTACATTTACTATTTATTTACAAAAAGGAAGAAACGAAAAAATTCAACAGAAATCTTGATGATATGCATATTTACATGGGTATTATCTCTTCTAATTTCAAATTACATTCAATATACATTCTATCAATTATGTGTTGTGTGATGCTCGGAAGTATGAATGATTATAGAGATAAGTTGTAATATACTCGGGAAACTCGGACGCTGTCACCACCTCCAACAATACTTGTCCTGACTGCTTCAATAGCTCATCTTCGTTTCCAGACGCTAATGTGGCAAACTTGTAAAGCTCTTCAATACACTGCCTTACCAAATCTTTTGTTACCACTCGTCGAACCTCTCCACCTTCTAGGGGCACCTTGAGACAAAAATAAAATCAAAGAGTTATTACAAAGAAAGCTTATGAAAGAAAGTTAAAAGAAACACCCATATTTTCTTGCCATAAACATAGGTACATAGAAAGCTGCACAAACTTACTTGATGATAAATCCATTGCCATATTTGAGAACGTGCAATCTCCGCCGTTGCTGAATCTTCAACAGCTCCTTCCAAAATGAAATTTCCAACTCCAGCATTGAGCCAACTATAGACAAATTGGATTCCAACCCGAACATTATATTTCAGACCACTTAGGGTGATTTCACCTTCTGGTACCTAGGAAGGAAGTCAAAATGACGAAGATCTTTTAAAATATCATAGTAAGATTTGTTGAAACTACATTCTAGAAAATCACATGGAATGCTAACCTGTAATAAGTCTTTCACTGTAATATCAAAATGTTTCTTTGGCTCAGAGTCGATTTGGTTTGGTGGACGGCCTTGCCAAAGGGAGGACAGAGCACGGACAAGTTGTGTATCATAAACTAAGAATCCATCCACACCTGCCTCTATCTCTCGCTTTTTTGCATCGCAAACTCGTCTCGTAATTTCATTACGTCTAAATAAGCAATCAGATTTGTAGGATAGCAAAATGGACATTTTAGTAGTGGTTAATCGAATTAATTGAGCTCACTTGTCAATATCGCTGTGTGCGATAGTCAAAGCTGCCATTCCACTGGTCGCCGGTGCTCCACGTTTGTGGCAAACCTGGATTACGTGACGAAGATAACTTTTCATAAAGTGTTTTTCCATGCTGACATACTTGCTCCTTTCAGGAAGGATAAAGTCAGACCGGTGACCTGAATCGAGTGATAATATGTGTTAAGTATCTATCATATCATGAGCTTGCTGCACTTTTTTGCCAACTTTTCTCAATAGTAAAGTTATTTTCTCACCAAATTTAGCAATTAGAGAGGCACAATAATCCCATATTCCACAGTTAAGTCCATAGGAATGCTCTCGCAACTCGTACAAAATGTCCTCAGCCTCAAAGCAAGCAAGAATATTTTCGATAAGCGCAGAAGCCTTAATTATTCCATGTTGCAGGCCTAGCTTTGCCTCAGTCCAGGTGAAAATTTCATTCCAGAGCTTAGCTTCCGAAGCGCGCTCCACTTTAGACAAGTAGTAGTATGGGCCTACTCCTCTTTCAGCCATGGACAAGCCAGTGTGGTAGATCAAGATACCAAAATCAACAAGGGTTCCCGGACTACTTTTCCCATTAATCTGTTTTAAATAATATGAGTATGAGTAAATGCAAGTAGATATATGAGTTAACCAAAATGTAATTTTTCCAAAACATACAAAAATGTTGTGCTCCGGCATATTCCAAGCTCTTGGCCGTAACATTAACACTGGTGCCTTCTCCAGAACAGGAACTTCGTCAGGATGAAATACACCCTTCACAAACGCAATTACATTGTGAAGCCCTGTATGCAAAATAAATGTTCACAAAATGGTCCATTATCCTATCCTTTTAAATATTGTGCGGTCTCTGAATTGAATAGAGCAATAAATGCGATACCTTTTACAGTATTAGCCCATGTTGGACAATGACCATCATCAAAGTCAACCTGTATACCATCAACTCCAGAAGTTAAAGCTGTTATAAAATGAATCGAGTTTGAGGGCGACACATCGCCCAAACCCAAATGCTGGCATTGCAGACGGGGCGGTATCGGTGCAATTTTCCAGTCATCGTCTGAGTGCAAGGTTGACACAGCGGGTAACTCGTCGCTACTCTCCAATTCCAAACGCTTGTATTTACGTGTCCGAAGGAGCTTAATGAGGAAATGTGCATCATGAGACCTTGTTGTAATAATAAGGTATTGTATTGTACTAAAAAATGATAGCAATTACTTCAATGTAAGAAGATTGAAAATTTGAAATAAGTTCAGCGAGAAAAGAGATGCAACCAGGAGTAAAAATCTCGGCATGATGTGCTCCAAGCCCCTCTGGAGCTGGAGTTACTTCAACACGAGCTTGGGGTAAACAATTCATGCCTGCAAAACTTTGAATATGTCCTGCAATAACCAAGGACAAATTGAATTTGTGGTGAATTTCAATAAAAACAGTCTAAAAATATCCAGAGAATTGACGAAACGTAAAAATAGAACTAGAGCAACTGGAAAAGTCCACCTCAAGCTGTTAGAGCATTTGGGAGAAAGACGTAATGAAAACTTGAAAGCTGGAAAGTGACTACTTGTGGACGCTGTAGGATATTGTCAGACGAAGAACTCATGAAAGTACACCACATCTGTCACAGTTGTCAGTTTTGAATTTGAATGTAAATTATGCAAAATCGTACTCTTTAATCCTCAAGTGTTTCTGTAAGATTATAAGTGAATAATATCGTGCCATGAAAATGCATCAAATATTCTTAACGGGTTTTCCATGTAAGGTGTACAAATTACAGATCTATATATGCTCCACAACAGATTCATTGGGTTTTGTTGGATTAGTATAAGCAGAGATAGATAATGACTAGCTCCAATGTATTTATGTCTGTATGCCAGTGGGTGTGTCATCCAAGATTTAAATTCAAGTCATTCCTGGGGTCGTGAAACTTAATGTTATTTATATACGAAGAGAGGAAGGAATTGACGAGCAGAACATCTGAAGAGGTCGAAAGGTGAAGCGTGAAGCGATCAAAGATCATCATTTTGATTGGTTTTATGATAGATTCTCTTGTTATCTGAGATTCATTGCATCATTACATTATTATTCAAGTAATAGAAAATGGTTATGTAAAATGAGATGCTTCTAGCAATATCAAATATTTTTATGATTTAATAAAGAAGAAGTTATATTCCAACATCCAATGTGTATACAATATTTATTCAAGTAAATACAGACGTAATTTTACTTAACTTCATCTTTCTTAACTTATTCAGTCATCGGTGCCAAAGGTCCAGCCTCGAACTAACCAAATCAAACAACTTCTGGAAATTATTGTAAGATAACTCTAATAAATAGTATATAAAAATAACGGGTTGTACAATAAGTTTTTTAATGCACATTTACTAACTCCCAACTGTATTTATGTAATATCAACTAGCCAGCATTATGATGGCGTATTTTACTTGCGCATGAAACCCCAAAACACATGACACAAGCAACATTTTCATTATTCCAGTAATAACTAGTGTAAAATCTAAAAGACCACACCCACCACCAATCACCAAATAAGGTCCGGTATGTATACTTCAATCACGTATGGCTTAAGAAGACTTAAGATTAATGTCATTAAATATAGTGTGTACTTAGATAAATTGTACTTTAGCAGAACTGCCAATATTTAATTTACATTATGATATTATGAATTGCTATTTAAATAACCTACATTACATACATACATTAGTACAAAATCTAAACTGATCATCCACCAGTGAAACACGTGCGGAAATAAACTAGCATTATTTTAAATTCTTACAAGACATACGTACATACCTAATTAACAGTATAAAGTATAATATTATAAAACTACAAATGCGTCTTAAATTCTGGCAAATATTATTAAATAAAATTAGGTAAGTGTGTAACATGAATAATATGTAATAGCCTACGCACTTCCTAATCTTTACATTGATTCTCGTTTCTCAATTCGATTGAAGAAAAACACGTAGTCTCTTCCAAAAGCTTGCCTTGTCGTCTTCCAGCCCATTCACGCCTGGCCATTGCAAATAGGTTTTTGATGCCATCAAATAGCTCAAAATCTTACTTCTGAATGTAGCAGGGACTTCCTCCATTAAAACCAACAGGAATGATTTGCGTCTGAACTCGAGTAGCCGATGATATGCCAAGTTGAGTTCATAGGAGCACCATTGTGATTCCATGTATTTTTTGGAAACAAATATGACTGTCTTCCGTGATCTGTCCACACAGTCCACAATGTTTTCCGTGATTGGAACCCCGGCCGCAAAGTCGCGCTCGTGAAGACATACCCTGAAACGGGGAATAGTTGACTTTGCCTTCATGGTGTTATTGTTATTATTATGATTCTTAATTATCTCATCATTTTCAACCAGGTAAATAAAATTCTTCGCTTCAACAAATCCTGCCTGATTATCCTTGTTGTCATCTTGTATTTCAATCTCTGGAAGGAATATGTCTTCAATGAATTTTGTGTCATCGTGATGATAGGAAATGAATACGTCGTAGTCGTAATTTGAGGATTCGGATGTTGGGTCTTCCATTGTTGAAAGCTTTGCTTTCCTGGGGCTAAGTGGCATTACATTAAACTTGAAAGTAAACCAAAAGTAACGCAAATGAGCTCGGTTCTTGTAAGCTAAAATTATTACGACAGTTGCTACCACAGTTAGAGAGGCAATGACAGAGATTATTGTGGTTGAAGTTCCCGACGAATCTGAGGCGGAATTTATTAAATCAGGTTTTCCAATTTCGTTTTCTACGCAGGTTTTATTTGTCAGATCCAATATAGGTATAACATCTCCAGTATAAATATCTTTGCATCGATAGCTGCCACTGCCGATCCACGACTGCTTGAATGATCCCAGTGAAGAATAAATGAGATCGCGTGTCTTGCAAGCGCCAACATCACAGACTGGGATATTGTTTGTCAAATCAATCGTTGTAGCTCTGAGGAAATCTTCAATCATGGCCTCTTTTATAAATTCAAGTTTTCCGTTCCTGAGATAAATTTCAAAGAAGCATGATGTGTTAAGGTAATTCTCATCATTGACAGTTGTTGTGCGTTCGGGAAACAGCCTTTCATCCCATGGCTCAATAGGATTGTTACTGAGGTGCACGTAACATAGCTCAGGTAAATTTCGAAAAATATTGGGAGATAGTTGAGTAATTTTATTCCTTTCTAGATCCAATGTTTTCAGCTTGGGCACAAATTTAAAGAGACCATCTTCATATGGAGCAGATTTTGATGGATTCTCAAGTCTTAATGGTAAACCGATGGCTTCAGAGTTTCGAATTATTAATGTCTGCAAATTTTCAAGTCCCACAAACGTGTTTGGGGTTATCTCAGAAATTTGATTATTTTCGAGTTTCAAAAAAACAAGTTTTGTCAAGTCCTGAAAGGCTCCGTCCTCAATACTTTCTATCCCGCAGTTGTTAATGTAAAGATTACGCAACTCTGAGAGCCCTTTCAAAAGATCCTTTGAAATCCTGCCAAGTTTGAAACCACTAATGTCTAGGTATCTGAGCCTGGTTAAATTGTGAAAACTAATATTTGCAGTAATGGCGAAATCCGACCAGCTATTTGTCAAGTTCAGTTTAGTCAGACTTGGAGGGAAATAAGATGGAAATTGGCGAATTGGGTTATCTCGCAACATTAGGGTATCCAATTTGGTATTTTTTTCGAATGCACTGGGCTCAATCATCTGGATTTCGCTGTTATCCAGATACAACTCTTCTAAATCCGGAAATTGAGAGAGCACGTCGTAGCGGAGGACACGAAAATAGCTTCCACTGAGATCCAAAACTTTTATCTGGTTGCTTACATGGGACAGAGCTTCCATTGGAAAGTCGCTAAATCCCAGGTTTGCCATGTAGACGTTTGTTAAGCTTGTCAGCGGCTGAAGGGTCCTAGCAAATTTTTCCATATCACTGACTAGCTTTGACGGATTGTTTGACAAATTTATGGCCTTCAGCGGCTCCAAGAAGGTGAAAGCCTCTGGAAAGAAACATAGTTTCAAGTTATGTAAATGACTTAAGGCACTCGCTAATCGAATAAGTTAAAGTTAGTGCATGTACATGTGTATTTTATAGGAATAAAAATAAAATACCTTCGTCAATATCTGTAAGATAACAGTTGTCAAGATATAGGGCGTAAAGACTAGTGTTCCTCAAACCTGCGAAGATTTGCTTGGGTATCACAGTGAGTGGATTTCCACTCAATGTCAAAAAGCTGAGCTTGGGAAGAACTTTTCTGATATTGTCTACTGGTTCAAGCGGACATTGTCGGTAAGCTTCAAATGATATCTGATTGTATCCCAAATCAATAAAAGTTGCATTGTCTAATCCCACGTAAAGATCATAGGCCAAATATTTTATCGGGTTTCCTACAATAAATAATACTTCAAGCTGGTTCACATCATGAAATGCCCATGGGTCAATGTAGTCGATTTTCGTGTTCCGATATAAGCGAATTCGCTCAATGGATACATTGCGAAATGCACTCTCTGAAATCTTCACAATTTGTGTCTCATTCAAGTCCAATGTTTTAAGATGTGATGGAATGGGGGGTACGGTAGTTATCTCCTTACATCCCATGTAATTTTCTCCTGTCATTTCACAGCCTTCAGGTAATTCCACTTCGGGGTCACAAACACATCCGTCGGAATCATTGCACGCTGGGGCAATGATATTTGGAGGGTCAGTGCTTCCACACATTTCTTCGTTAAAATTTTCAATGGTAGCATGTTCAGGGTGATGTATGAGGGGTAATGCCCTTGTGCGTTGTGGGATTGTATTTCGAATTGATTCAAGTTCCTTTATCCAATCATTAAAAATGTTATAAGCTTTGCCTGGTGTGTTACTGTTTTCACGACCACTGAGACCACGAAGCAGAGTATGCTTCAAAAACTTTTCATAAACTTCTTCGGCCCTTCCAGAGAACAAATTCTCTGTCTGGTCCATATTCGCTTCCAGAGAGCAACATATTCTTATAAATAGGGAGATGGATATGGAAGCACCCAGTACTAATATACTGTAGTTCATAGTTAGAGTCTATTTCCTGGAGGATAAATTAATGTGCAGAAAATTTCCGCAAAGATAATTTGTCGGTGATGAGGTCGGTTTTGAGCAAGAATGACCATGAATTTTACATTTTCAGAGTGTAATGTGACTCTGATGAAGTCATTGCCTTAAAATTTTATACATAAGTATGGCGTGTGCGAGTTCTTTTGTCTCTGGGTTGATAAACTGGTGCTATTCACTGGGACCTTGACTCTGAGCTATCAATTTTATCTTGATCGTTTTCGTTTATCTTTTATCAATGTCAAGTCAAACATATACCTACTCTGCTCTGTATTCCTAAAAAAGGTATATCAAAATTTGTTGGTTTGTAATAAAATTCTTGGAAGGCTCCGTTTATGTTGAATGCGTTAATTATCTATTTCTATTTATTCCAATATGCAAATAAATACGATTTGTTGCTGTTTACAAAATTTGTTACAAAATACACAATTGGATCTCGACGTCAATTAAGATGATGGTTACAACAGTATGCAGTGTATACATATCAGCTTCACCGTTTGACCGTTTGACAGTGATAGTTTTAAAATGATACGATATATCAAATTAAGCTCATACCTATTTTCTGTGAGTTTACTGAAAGCTTATTGAAATGCTAAAAAATATTCCTACACCTTCCACTGACACACTTTTATTTGTATAATTCCGGAATTTTATGTCTTCTCATCCCGATTAAGAAACCCAAATCTTTCACGAAAATAATTTGTTGTCCTAAGGGAAACAATTTTCGTTTGTATATAAAGTAACCAGCCAGCAATCGGTGTTTAAAAATATGTTTTAATATATGTAACATGTTAGGTCTGGGTAGGATTTTGTAGATT
>JAQIXW010004058.1:0-12163 GCA_034700685.1 Willowsia buskii
GTGTAATGTTTTAAATTTCTTCCCGCATTTTGAACACTCGTGTTTTCGCTGGAGTGCTTCCGCCTCGGCAGAGTGGATCACCTTTTTGTGATTCTCGAGGCCAGCCGCAGTGACCAAAACTTTCCTGCACGGCGGAATGTCACATGGAAAAAAACACCTGTTTAAGGAGCACCTGAAAGGTTGGATGAAGGTAACCCAAGTGCGCTCTTAAGGCTTTCTGATGAGGAGACAATCTTCCACAAACTGGGCACCTGCACTGGAAATGAATCTTGAGCTTGTGACAGATGAGGCGCTCTTCGCGGACAAAACTGGCAGGGCACTGGTCACATTTTTGGGTCTTCTCTTCTTTCACGGGATTTTTTATCCGCTTCCGTTTGGATGGTTTCTCTTCCTTTTCACTAAAATTCGAACTGGAGAAACTTGTACTTTCACCCTCGGAGCCAGCACTTCTCTTTTCATCTTCATCCAAAAGTTTGCTTTTTTCTTTCACCAGAACCCGGATTTTAGGTTCTGGTTTCTTATTTAAAATGGAAGTCAAAACCGGAAATAGGTTAACTTTCGGTGGGGTCTCTACAAATTGAGGAATTTCATATTTTTCGTCCACTATGCTTTCCGCAGTATCCAATTCTGGAGAAGAGTTGGCCTCAAGATCACTGGACATGTCGACATCCTCAATCAGGCACTCTTTCTTCACAGGTTGGAGTTCATTTTCAAAATCCCGCCCTTCACCTGTAATCCCGTCAAATAATTGGATGTGATTGAGTGAATCATCGAACCGTGTAATCCCTGAAACCGGAAGTATCTCTGATGACGTGGTAGTGTTCTCATCAAATTTAGAGCCTGCAAGTTGTCTGGTGATTTCTTTAGTGGCGTTGCACCGTCTCAGCGAAACTTTCGGGTAGGATTTTTTCAGTCTGTCGGAACCTGTAAAATATTTAAGAGCAATTTTTATACAAAAACTTGTAGCACCATAAAAAAATGGGAAAATAAGAGATATAAATATGCTTACACTTTTGCACGAGATCTCTCCGAAATTTACCCAATTCTCTGAACCTTTGATGGCCCACATCTTTTTTAACGTCTTGACTAGTTTTTTGAAGGATCCGAATAGCCGAAATAATTACTCTTTAATTCTTTTAAAATATCCCATTTTACTTGAGTTAGATTGAAATGTTTATCTGGAATTCACAAATGCACTTTTCAACATCTCAAGTCCCTATCTTTCCAACTTTTTCTAGTCAACAAAAAATGGGATTAAATTATTTCACTTTACAAATTGAAATTTTGAATTCTTTCGAGCAAAAATATTGTTTTGATTACACTCTACTTGCCTACAAGCTCAGCTGAGTGCCGCATCTGAAAATTTTGGTGAGGCTGCGAACCATTTGTTTGGGTTTTTATTGCTCCAAATCTCGCTCTGGGATTCTCCAGAAAGAAGAACAGTTGTCTCCATTGACAAATGTAAAGGCCGCTTAGGTTTTACCAGTATCATACCACTTTTATATATTATATACTTTTCTTATGGCACTTTTCTTACTTATTTAAACATACTTGCACTTAATAAATTTGTATTAAAATTAAGGGCAAAGTAAAGTCATCACTTGAACACATTTCGAAATCGGAAATTAAGCCAGCTAGAAATATGGAATTACATCCTCTTCAAAATCCTGATGTAAGTTGTAAATTTGACTGCTCTCCTTTTCTTAAAGTTTTTAGTTGGATGAGCGTTCATGAAGGAACTAATCTCCATTAAAAAATATATATTTTTTACGCAGATACTGGAGCTCATCTTTAGCTACGCTTCTGTGCGGAATCTGAAGGTGTTTCGAGAAGTATGCAGGGCCTGGGCGCTCGCCTCTGCGCCGTCGATGAGGAAATCTGTGAAAGTCACTGTAGACATGGAGATCTGCAAACATCAACTTTCCGCCCTAGTGGAACTCTTGAGCGCTAAAGACAGCACCTGGTTGAAGGCCCCGTTTTCGAGCACCTTTGAAATATCCAAAGGACCTGCTGATAACCCTAGTTTCTGGCAGCTTTGTGGCAGTCGCATCAAATCATTAAGGTTGGTCTGGATTTCTCTTCAGTCGCCAGATGTGCTGATCCACACAATTTTTGAATCTTGCCAAAACCTCGAGCACCTGGACCTCGTATATATTAGCTTTGTTGGGAAAGCTCGAGAATCGGAGGACACTGTCATATCGCTTTCGAACAAAAAACTTAAATCATTAGGATTAGCTTATGTAAAAGAAGATGACTTCAGTGCTTCAGGAGTTGACCTTATCCGCCGGGTCCCGTCATCCGAGGTGGGTAAAAACAGTTCACAAAAAAATCCTGACTGCAAAAGTTTTTTATTCGCTAATTCCACTTTTTTCGGTATTTTCAGAGCCTACATATTAAAGGTAGGGATTCTGAAGGAGATTGGGTTTTCCGATCTCTGGCCAGTCTCCGGAGTCACCAGCCGGATTTGTGGAACCTGAAAAATATTTCTTGGGAGTTCGAACAGCTGAAAGACCCTCGTGAACTACTCCCAGTTTTGGTGGAGGGAGGTCTCAAACTAGAAGCTATAGGCTTCAAACTATCTCATCGCGCCACCAAGGAAGAATTTAGTGTCGCTCAGGAAATAATTAGCGCTCATGCTACGACCCTTCGAAAACTATCGGTTATCGGATGCTGGCGGAGTGACTACGTCGCAGATGAGGTCATTCGTCTTCCCAAGCTCACATTCTTCCCAAAGCTGGAAATGCTACACCTCAACGATTTACGACTGGTTCGAATGGACTTTCTTCAGCTAGCCCCAAATTTGAAGGCACTCTGTATCCATACCGACAAGACTGCTCAGCTTCCTGAAATTTGGGAGATGCCTATTTACCCAAATGTGAAAGAGCTATCTTTCTGCTTTTCTGATGAGTTGGAGGAGACCATCAGGACAATTCTCGAACAATTTGCTAAAAGTTTCCCAAACGTGGAGAAAATGGATTCGTATCGAATCAAAAATGAAGCGTTTACTTCGGTTTGTGAACTTTGGCCGAAGCTGAGATCCTTGAGAGTAGAGAGTCGTTTTTTGACTGAACCTGGCATCACAGGCTATTATGATAAGGAAGACTTGGAGAGAATTGAGAGGGAGGGGGCGGCCCCCAAATTCTGGAGACCAATTACTGCTAGAAGGGCACACCTTTCCTCTTTAAAAAGTGATTATTTTACTGATCATTATTTGGTTTATAGATCGAAGCATTTTTAATATTTTTAATAAACTCTTTTTTCTTCCCTTTAATCACAGATCTGGAAAGCTTTATATGGCTCCGTACACGCATCCTAGACGGTTTGCAGGGTCCTCCTAATAATTCATCGGTGTTGTGTGGGGTGCTCGAGCTTCCTTGCCTGCGAAACCTGAGTTTGGGAACGGGCTGGGATAACGAAAATGTAAGCAATTTTGCGAAAGGCCAAATCACCCTATCACAGTGTCCTTTGAACAGGTCTTTAAATCTTGAATGTTTTCCCGCAATTTTAGAAGGAGGAAGAGTTAGTAAAAATCTGGAATAAATTACTAGCTAAATACACAAATTTCACCTCTCCATCAACACGTGATGGGTATAAACTTGCTTTTAATTTGCTTAGTAGTTTTTAATTTAGTATTCATGAATGCCCTTTATTTCCTGATGACTATATTTTTAACAGGGGACAATCTTTTCTCATGTAATGGAAGCTTACAGGGAGAACTTGGATGAAATTCAGTAAATTCGGCTATCGGCTCGAACATTTTATACGACGTTTGCCGAAACGAGTATACTTAATTTTATATTCCATGTTTTTTGTGAAATATTAAAACATAAATAATCAAATAAACATAAAGCAGACCAGGCTTGGTAAAATAAGGAAAAATGCTTTTGTGTTTGGTGTATTTTAATGATATTTCACTTAACAGTTCTCAAATATTTGTCGATTGCCATGTTATATTCTTGTAGGTGTTTTTAAAAGATATGAGAATTTTGACATCTAAGTAAGTTTATAAAAATGATTCTACATACAAGTTTTTATTACTTATAATTTATATTTATTAATAGATGAGAATGGCAATAATGTTCTCTAGTTCCATAATTAATAAGTGTTTGTCGCAAAGTGTTTTCATTCAGTAAAAGACAATCCTGCAAGAATTTGCTCCAGATTTTGAAAGTTCATGTTCCAAGTTTCTTTCGGAAGTACCATGCGTTATATTTACATGATGAAGAGATTTAGATATTAAAATTACATTTTAAACGGATGAGTACATCAGTTTGTGTTTGTTGACTTTTGACGTATCATACGAGAACAAGTAATTGCGATTGAATCTCACAATATACCCAAATGCCTCTATCGTGTCTTGTATGTAACTGCTTTCTTATCAGTTTAAAGCGTGCACAACCTAGCTAATCCTCTTTTTGTGGTGGTACAAAAGTTGATCATCATCAACAAAGGAATATTTTACTGTAACGTTGAAATTTGTGAACACTTTAATGATAAGACTTTGGTGTGTCATTTTCGTAGCCATTTTCCCATTCTGCCGTGTAGTGTGCGCAATCCGGTTGCTTGGCTTGTCGAATTGAAAGTTTCAAACTATGTTTAGCAATTTTGAATAAGAAATATTTGCAAGGCATCCCAATAGATATAAATGATAACCTTGCTACAAAATTCAGCAGAACTGAACATATCAATCTGATCATTCAATCCACCGTTAGTTGTCACCTGTAAAATCAAATGCAAAAATTGCTTTATCAGCGCAAGTAAGGTAAAATTGATCTACAAATGGTACATGTTATCACAATTGGTTTTAAGAATTGTCAAATAAACTTACTTGTTTATGTAGTTCTATAGTTCTATATTTTCTATGCGGTCTCCTCACAATATCAATTGATTATTTTCGGTTCCTTTCAATTCATAAGCCATGTTAAAATTATGTTGGGAGCAAAAACCAGTAAGAGAATCTCGGAATAATTAAATAATAAGATATTATATATAATATTTTTAATATTATATAATATTTCAAATTCAGCGAACTGAACTTCCATTTGAATAATTCATTCAATAATTTCTTGATTTCATTTTCACTGCTAAGAAAAAATATACTTGAAGTAAAGAAATTTGAAAAAGCTTGCAAATTTTGATGTCAAGAATTCTGACAAAATGGGAACTAGAATATACTCAGGATTTTTTATCTATCTGTTCCCCTTCCACTGATTTTGTGCTGCAATGTAAAAGCTAATATGTTTCTTGGTTACACCTGGCAGCTGAGTTATGCATGGCTAAAATACTTCAAACTGCTAAATGTTTTGCTATAAATTGGAGTGATATCTACGAACTCTTTTGCCCAGTCATCAGAGCCACTAATTAGAGATGTATTAAGGTCACTTGATGTTTGGATGTTGAGACATGGTGCGTTTCTGAAATTTAGCTGCAGTAAATTATGGCACTATGGAAAAACGAAAGGAAAGCGTCTGGTTTTCGGGGAAAATGAAATGTGCATTGAGTAAATAGCTTGAGAAAATACCAGTGGCGTTAGAATCGAAGAATTTCTAAAGATTTAAAGATATTTTATTCGAAAACTTAATATGATTAAATATATAAATATATGCTTAAATATGATTCAATAAATCAATTCAATTTCTTGCTTAGACCACTATTTTGGCTTTTTGTCCTACAGTAGGAAAAAAAATTTCGGGTATTTTTTTCTTTGTTGAGTTACGTGTTTTGCAACATTGTTGTCCTATGGGGAGCTCAAAACATTTGTTGAGTATTTTACTGGCTGCAATCTCACTCCATAAGAAAGTAAACAAAGCCTCAAATGCCGAGACGGAACATATTGCCTGTGTAAATAATAGATTTTCAGTAAAAAATGAATTGTCTTAATTGGTAATTGTATGACCCAAGCAAGTCTTACATATTTTTATATTATATTTTCAACATTTCACATTCAATATCTTACGAACAACTTGTCCACGGTTTGCGTTATTTGCACGGAAATATTTGTCCCGTTGTCACTTAAAGTATTTAACACTTACCTACGGCGACAACTTTATGTAAGCATTTTACACAAGGAAGTAAGGTAGCTTATCAAAACTTAAAAACAAATTACTTTGGTGCTCACGCTCACAAGTAAAATAAGCAGCTACTTTAGAAAACACTTGAATAATTTAGAAGTGTATTAAGAACTCATACGTTGTACGTAAGAAGATGCCAGTATGTAGCAATGCATATCGCGTGTTGAAGAAATAAAGCGTTATTTAAAGTTAACTTTACAATGTAGTATACTAAAGTCTGAATCAAATATTTTCTGTTTTAGCCAACTTTTAAATCCTCAAAAGTACAGCTACGATCTAAGAACTTAGAAGCTACAAATAATAAATCAGAATCAAATTATTACTACCAATTTGCAAAAAAAATCCTCTTGGTAGTCCCGTTTATTGCTTCACTGATACTGTTTTAATACTAGTCAATTACTACGTTACGGTGTATAAACCCGACTTCAAATATAAAAATTTATATAGCAATCCGAAATTATGAAAAGCAATCCATGAAATCCATTTACTCATATCTCCATTACTTCATCCACACGTGATCGGGAAGAACTTGCTTTTGTTTTGTTAATTTAAAAAAAAATTAAATATCCACCAATGACGTTTATTTCTTGATGAATGTATCTTTTAACAGAGAACAATCTTTCCTCGCGTAAAAGAAGTCAACGGAGAGAACTCGAGAATGAAATTTAGGAAATTCGGCTATCGGTTCTAGCATTTCATTCGTGTCCAGTTAGCGCCGTGTGAATATTTTTATTTAAGAAATATTTTTGTATAATTTGTGCTCACTAGGTAAGGGCTTCAGGTGCCCGGAGAAGTGGGTATTAATTTATATTGAGTAAGGTACTTTCAAGTACGCTGAATTCAATGCCGTTCTCCGTTTTTTGCAAAACTCAAATTTCGAATTTTAATGAACGTTTGAAGTCAGACACTTTTATCCACAAGACACCATCGGAGAAGCACATCCAACGCACACAACTCTACTATACCACCACCATCCCCACCATTCGTTCTCGTTTCGTTCCGCGTCGTTGCTGCTGCTTCCTTCCTCCTTATCTCTTACTTTGGAATCAATGTCAATTAAAATGTCAGCAGTGAAATTTAAATCAGCTGACCTCTCTGATCAGCCGACGGAGAGAAACAAAGCACTAGTTCTAGTATGCAAAGTGGAAGGAAGCAGCACGAAAAAGAAGGAAACGAAAAAGCTGTTGACGGTAGTGGAGAGCCGGAGAGGAGAGTGAAAATAAGTTGTGCTCTTTTATGTTCCCAATGGTTTGCGCTGTAAAAGTCTCTCATTTCAAAAGTTCATTATAAATCGAAATTTGAGTTTTGCAAAAAACGGGGAACGGCATTGAATTCAGCGAAGTTGAAAATACCTTACTCAATATAACTTAACACCTAACTCGCCGGGCACCTGAAACCGTTCCCTAGTCAGTTCTGTTTCAAGTAGAATATTTGTGTTATTATATAATAAATTATTAACGCATTTTTACATAATGTGACGGTCTACAAAAAATATGAAAAATTAACAAATGAATAAATAGACTATGATTGGTAATATAACAAAGAAAAATGCTTTTGTTTTAGGGGTATTTTAATTATATTTCACTTAATTGTTCCCCAATATATGTCAGTTGCCATATTTTATTCTCGTTGATATTATTACGAGAAACCAGAAGCCATTTTTACATTAAGTTTATAAAACCGATCTTCCATACAAGTTTTTATAACTATTTGGTAATAGATGTGGATGTTTAAAATGTTGTATAATTTGTAAGTGTTTTTCGCAAGGTGCTCTTATTCATCAGTAGTTTATCATAGTTAATGATTAAACATTGTATTTCTTAAACATTGATCTATATTTCAATTTACATTGCTTAATTACATGCATGCAAATAAGTTTTATCCAATAAACGACTTTAGACAAAAGTGCATACAGTTTCTTAAAAGCCACGAAGACACAATACGAATTCTCAAGAACGAAGATCACTGATGCCAGTCCTGTGCCAGCTAAGAGCAATATAAATATTAGCTGAATGTTTCCCGCCATCGTTGGTGCTCTAAGTTCAGAGGCGCTAGCCCAGTGACCAAGAAACTTGACACTATCTGTGACGAGCCTCTGCCAAAAGTCAAATAGTCCCGACTCCCCAATCCACTTAGCTCTTATCAAAATATTTGGGTGAATTACTCCACTAATGTGGAAATTTACTTTTCTGTCGACTAGATTCTCCGAGCCCACAAACACATTCTTATTTCTTACCTCTCGACTTACTCGCTTTGCATAAACATCGCACAAATATTTGGGAAATATAACCGCAGATTTGTTACAAGTTTTAAGATAATCAAACAACATGATATCCTCCTGGGCTAAAATGGTCCTCTTAAATTTTTCAAAAAGAGGACGTCCTAATCTTTTATTAAAGTGCTTCCAATTTGGTAATTCTGGCAAAATCACTGCCTTCGAAACTTCTGCTAAGCGGGGATGTAATTTTGTGTTATTTCTTAAAATGATAAGTTTCTCATTCAATTTTAGATTGGAATTTAGCTTAGCTGATTCTATGAATTGAATCATATTTAAAATTTCCGAAGTAGCTTCAAACATCGGCAGAGCTTCTTCCTCGATATGATGATGATCCACTAGTAAAGACAAATTGTTAGCACTGTACTTCATAAAAAACTCCCAGAGACTCATCAAGTATTGAAAGTGAAAGTTAAATGTTCCGCTTTTCGTAAGAATTGTAAAATTGTGTCTCATCAGCTCCGAGAATTTCTCATAAGGAACAAGTTCTCTTGGTGCGATCATATTGTAAACGTTATTACTTTTGTATGCATTGCTCAAGACTAGGGCAGCGAGCAAATATGAAATAACGACAAACCGGAGATACGACTGATTTAGCTGCTGGTACAAGAAAGGATCTCCCTGTTCCAATAGTCCTTTCGTTGCCATTAGCAAATGGTCAAGAAAGGAGTTCTTTAAAGTTCCCACCCTTCGAATGAATGCTGCAAGAAGCACTGTAAATATTATGATGAAACTCCAAACTGATATTTCATATACTTTGTACAGTTCAGAGAATGCTACACTCCGAAGTTCACTTTGTTCACTGCAACTCACAAATTCCAGATTATTGACAGCGTCTGAGATCGACGTCTCGAAGAATATGGAGTCCTCACTTATGCTCGGATGAACTGTCAAGTATTTCTCGTAAGAATGATGATCTCCGTTGTGAATCCAATTAACTAGCTTTCCATTAACACATAAATCATGGTGGAAACAGTTAAACGTGAAATTTTTTAGAATATGCATCCAAAGTGAGACAATTCCATGTGATAACTTGTCCTGTGGACTGGCAAAAGGTGGATTCCGAATTGTTGATATTTTCGGATAAAAATAGTTTTTACAACTTAATAAGTGATTTACCAGACTGCTTACAGCAATACTATTCTTCCCGATAAATTGATGTATGTACCATGAAGTTACAAAGCGCTCGGGTTGTGTTTCGAGAATTTTGGCATTTTGTGTAAGAACTGATTGGTAATCAAATTTATAACCGGTTGGCTGACGAACATAAACTGGCGCACTGACAAATCTTACAATCTCTGTGATGAACAATGATGGACTCTCTTCTGATGAGGATTTCGTCAAGAAGGCTAGAAAACATTCGAAATGCTTAATATTCGGAGATATATCATCGCCTTCTTTTTTCCCAGAATAGCTAAACGTCCTCGGATACATCAAGTACTCCAATGTTTTGACTGGGCGCCAGCTATTTAAAAATTTGTGCTTATCTAAAGCAAATATTTTGACTCTGCTTAAACTCGAGGGAGCAACATAAGCAAAACGGGGTAATACATTGTGGTAGTTAAAGGAGACGGGGAATGTTAAAGGTTCTAAAGTGTATTCTTCCGGCAGAAGTATGGCAATTTGAATTTCACAATTCCAAGGTTTACTGCGAGATGACTGCGGGAAAATGTCGAGTTGAGTACAAATATCAGAGGGAAAATCCCGCCGATAACTTTCAAGTTTTAACGCAGCCAAGTTCGAGGGACATTTCAGATAAGCGGTTCTATTGCTCATGTAAAAATAGAAGGCATTTCGCTTTCCATCAAAAACATTTGAAATGTTTACAGGTAACCAAATGAATTTAAAGCCTTTGTAATTGAGATAAGCTGGAACAGATCTTCGAAGTATTGTGGGATACCGTGATGGTGAAATATCCACTTGTTGAAAATTGTCAACGACTACGTGACAAATACCCAAGTTGTCATGTAATTGGTTTGATATTTTGCTCAAATTAATAGGAAAATTGTATGTTTTGAAACTGTGGGTAACGTTGTTACGGCGAATAACTTTTAAATGTAGTGGGCGCCTGCTTGTATAATTTATTAGGGGTTTGTCCTCAATGGGCTTGATTTCCCAAGGAACAGATTTGAGAAGTTCGAAAATCGTATTTACATAAGAAAAAGTGAGGGGAAGAAAGAAAATTGGAAATATAATGAATGTGGTAGAAATTAATTTAAATGCCATTTAGCAAAAGTATTATTGCAAAATTGCTAATTCTGCAAATGCTGCAGATTTCCGGAAATATAATTGGTAATATAGAATTTTACGAATTGTTTGTAGTGCCTTTTCTAATTGTACGAAATGTTAGCAGTTGCAAATACTTACATTAGTTGTGTTGGTATTAAATATTTTACTAAAATAATATAGCGGCCAGGAAGACAGCAAATATACACTCCGTAAAAGTTCGATTTTATTAAGTGGCGAAGCTTTTAGGTAATAAATTTTGTTATGACGGAATACATTAACTAATTAAGTATATTACGATGTTTTACCAAGTAGACTACCTTTATTAGCTTCGGCCAGAGGTAGTTTACACAAATTTTAACATAATTAAAGTAAAAGTAATTAACATTGAAAACATTGTTTTTGACATTTTTTTGGCAAACATTTTTTCCTGATTTAAAAAACCCACATATTACATAGTTTATATCGCAAACAAACTTATTTTTGTAGGCAATAGTTTTATTTGATACGCAGTGCCAGTAATATTGGATATAAAGAGACTACATTAATTACGAATCCGGAAAAAGCATGAAAAAAATAGAATAAAAATTAGGGAAAAAACGTTTGTCAGTTTTTAAGTTATCTAGAAATGTATAAGATACTTTAGAATTTCAACTTATATGCTTAGATTTGATGAATTATTATTGTGCATCGTTCCATTTTCGATTTGCCTAGATCAGGTAAAGTGATAAAGAAGAGTGTCAGTTGAACGTGAATTAAAATAAACTTTTGATGGCTATTTACTTGTATTTATTTGCTTTCGTATAACATGCTATTATCATTAAAAAATAATTGAATGGAAATTGAAATGTTTTCAGGAATGACTATCTAGATTTTTAAGGAGAGGAGACTGAGGATAAGTTGTGTGTTCTCAATGGTGCGCGCTGTAAAATACTCATTTCAAACGTTCATTAAAATTCCAGATTTGAGTTTTGCAAAAACCGGAGAACGGTATTGAATTCAGCGTAGATGAAAGTACCTTACTCAATGTAACTTAATGCCCAACTCTCCGGGCACCTGAAACCGTTCCCTAGTGAGATAAGTATTATATTCGTACGTTAATACAAAAGCATATTCTGATGCACATGACCCTAGATTTATAATTCCTGTGACCCCGTAATTTTTATGAAGATTTCCCCAAGACCGTTGAGCAACCTTCCTCGTTAGTGTTATCTATCTTTGGTGTTTTATTTGGAACTCGATCTATATTTATATAGGGATGAATTTCAAATCGTTTTTCAGCTCACGTTAGCACCAGTTTCATACTTAACCGAATTACATTGCTATTATATTGGAATGATAAAAAAAATTCACAAAAGTTATGTAATGTTTGGTTTCGAATATCTGTATCAGTTTTAATAGCATTCATTTACACCTTTGTGATCTCCGCAATCATTTTAAATAAATCTTGAGTATTTTTATTCTGCAAAAAATTCTTGAAATAATTAGTTTATTTTTTCTTCCGAATGGATTCTTGTCACATGCTTCCTTAAACTGTAATTATGCGCATATTTCTCTCCACAAAACTGGCAAACAAACGGTTTCTCCTTCG
>JAQIXW010004059.1:0-12163 GCA_034700685.1 Willowsia buskii
GCATTTGTACAAAAAATATAAGGTACACATATTAAAAGGTATGCTGGTCGGTGTTGGACACTCGAAGTTTTTTAATCTCTACCCCTTCCCATTGTTGCTTTCAAAACAAAAGGCAGATTATCGTGATCGGGCAAGTGAACCGTCTCCGGAGAATACACAGTCAAAGAAATAGTATATGTGCAGAATTTCTTTTAGATCGTAGACAACTGCTTGAAATTGTACTGCCAAAGCATTTTGCCTTAAGGCTGATGTATTCAACAATGTCAACTTTGTTTTATAAATTTTACGACGTATCCAATGTTTAAAATGTCAAAAAGAATTTTATATTTTAGAGGCGCGACAAAAAAAAAACTTCTTGATGAGCAATATAATATATCAATATAATAAACAACTACATATTTTGCCACCACTAAAGGTGAATGCGGCTACTGTGATCTGTATTTCGATTTACGATGTGTCGAAGATAATAACGTTACATAATACTATAATTTGTTCATCCTGTAAAATAACTCACAAGTTTGGTTCCAAAACATCTAAGGCTTACCACAAGTTACTACGTGATCAGACTTCATTCGACATTACAGACTCATTTTCCCCACTCATGAATATTGATAGTTGCAAGTCGAAAGTCTCGACTCGAGTCTTTCTCTACGCATCAGGACTACATTATGTGCTACGTCGTCCGATACGTTTAGTCCACCAAAGGCATAGAAGAAGAAAGGTTCCCTTTTCCTTTCTCCTTTAAGCACAAACGCGGGGTAATGGTATACTCACATTCTTAGTCTGCTATTTCTATTATCCAGAAGTCTCTCTTGGTTTTAGAAAGCCCAAATGTTTGATTCACAATATCTAATAAATTTCAAAAGTTGAAGCATCATCATGGATATGGACTTAAGTGAAAGTGAAAATTTATCAGAAATCGGTTTCTCCGGAGATTACGATGAATATAACTTTACAATATTGAGAGTTAACTCATTGCTGGCTGGGCTACCAAATAGTACGATGGAAAATGTGACACAACTTCTAAGTGAGTGGCAGCTTACTCGTCTGGCTGATACAGATTCGGATACAGGAATTTTGTGTCTATTAAAAATGTGGTTTGGCCTTGGAGAAAGTGACACAAACCCAGGTTGGAATTTAATAGACTTTATTATTTGTTAAATATTTTGCAGATGAAGTGAATTTGAGAGATATTTTGTTCCTTTTAAAAGGTATTTATTGTAATACCATTTGGGACAACGTATATTGCTGGCCATCAACTTTGGCAGGAACAACCATTAGACGGCCGTGCGCGGAAGTACTTCAGATAGATCACCAAGTAAATGGTAGACTACTTTCCGGTAAAACAATTAGTTGGTGTAGTAGTGGTACATATGTTGAGTTTTATACTTGTTGTAAGTTTAATATGATTTGCTTTACCGTAAAGGATACGCTTTTCGCAAGTGCCTCAACAATGGGACCTGGTCTCGAGGAAATCGAACAAATTATTCGGAATGTGCTAAAGCTTTGTTGGAATCTTCAAATATTTTGGTAGCGTCCTATTACATACACATTACTTTCGTTACTCAAGAACGATTACTTTTATTAATATTTCTCAATTGACAGAAAGAAGAGCCACTGACTGTGTTTGTCCAGTATATGGTATTTATCGGGTCCATTGCATCTCTTTTGTGTCTAGGAATTGCGCTGATCATGCTTTTCAGCTTCCGGTGAGATGATTTTAGTGAACTATTGGTTCTTCTTGTATATAATTTCCGCATAAAATGTGCAGTAAAATGGATTCATACATACGGAACTATAATTGAACAACAATGGAAGCATTGTTGTTCAATTATAGTTTCGTATGTATGAATCCATATACATTTTTAGAAGCTTTAAAAAATTACTTTCTACTACTACATAATGAAAAAATGCTTGCTCAATACGAATTCTCGGAATTTAATAAAAAATAATTGTGAAACTTGTGAAACACTTCCTACCAATTACGCAAGCTTGCACTTTTTCTGAAACAAAATTAGTTTTCGAATATAGTGGAAATATTAGATTTAATTTAATTAAAACTGGTAAAAATTGTCTAAAGTTGAAAAATACATACTTATTAACCGACTGTTACAAAAAACTTTTGTACTGCAGTTTCGTGTTTTGTCATGCGTTATTAATATTGAGAATTTAATTTTTAAGGAATGCCCTGAAGCCTTTTTTTATTTTTTCTTCCTTTTTCATGAAATAATATTGTAATATTTACAGAAGCGTATGGAGTGAACGCATGAAGATTCATGTACATCTTATGCTCTCTCTAGTTTTGCGATTCATCGTCTTCCTAATTATTAGCGAGCCATTCATTTCACAACGAAACAGTAGCTACCGTGACAATGTAAGTAATCTCGAAAGTTACAAAGGAAGATAAAAGACTTAATATATATTTTTTTCTTTTCAGAACATTTTATGCAAAGCAGTTTTATTTGCTCATCTCTACGCAACTGTTGCATCAACAAGTTGGATGCTCGTGCAAGGAATATACCTAAATGGAAAATTGACCACAAATGTATTCGGCTTTAGTAGAAGACGAGAATTTCTAAAATTCTATATTATTGGATGGGGTAATGAATATTAAATTTAACCTATGGTATGCTAAAACGTTACATATTTTAATAGACGGCTTATTTGTGTTTCAGGATTACCTGCAGGATTACTGGGCATTTATCTGATTGTGATGATAGCTAACCAGCATTCTGAGAAGTGCTGGCAGGGATATGCTGGAATGACGGAAATTTGGATTTTACTTGTACCTATGAAAGCTGAAATGCTGGTAAAGTAACTTTATACGTAATCCATTGTAAAAGAGTATATGTGGCCATTGTAATCTCTTGTCGGTTTTACCTATACCTTAAACACATATAAGCTTACCGGATTACTACTTTGCAACATACTACGTATTGTTATTCAAAAGAGGAGGATTACCGTTGAAGATACGGAATTCACTCAAATTAAGTGAGAAAATATTTGAATATAATGTAAGCAAATTCATACGAAAGCATATACTGATTATTCTTTTGTGTTCTAAAGATCGGTTGCAAAACTTACACTCTTTCTCTTTCCGATACTTGGACTGAATAACTTGCTGTTTCTCTATAATCCCGGAGGCGAGTATGAAACGCTGTACGTTTCTCTGAACATCTCTTTTGGCTCCACGCAGGTAATAGAACTTCCGCTTTTAATTACGTTTTCTCAATGAGTGCTAACAAGTTCATGAAAAATAATGAATTATTCGAAGCTTTTCTCGGAAATGGTGGTCCACATTGGAATTTTTATGTTGTTTCATTATCATTCTTTTTAGGGTGTTCTTGTTGCAGTCGTTTATTGCTTTAACAGCACTGAAGTTCATCAAGCCATTTGACGCTCGTACAACCGCTATTCGGTTAGAAGAACTGACTATAGTACATCAGTGAACAGCAGAAATCATGTGGCATTGGTAGTGCTTAGGATTGCAGAAATGGGCCAGGAAAATGATAACAATGTGGCATTGGACAACGTTCAGGAAGAGATCCCGTTATAATGTTGGTTTTTTGAGCTGTACTGAATTGGTCAATTTTGGCCGGTTCATGTATTCATAATGGGTCCAACTGAAGACTGGGTTAACACAACAGTGAGAGAAGGACTTTAACTTTAATGAGTTATAAAAAGATTCAAATAATCTAATGTAAAATGAAATCTTGGCTGCTACAAATATTCTCACCGTTAGATTAAGGAAGAAATATATTTCTCAGATTTTATTTTAGTGACTGAAATTCTTCCAAATGTTCTACATATTTCGAACAGTTGAATGGAGATGTGTTTTGTTGCATTAACATTATAAGAAAAAATACTTTAAAGATAGAAGACAGTCACATAATCAACAAATAGGTAGCGTTTCTATAAAACTAGGAATACTGGAAAAATATTTCAGTATAAAGTATATTAATTGATATTAATATTATTGAATATCATATTATCTTTAGATGATTGGGTTCGTTTAAAGAGAGGTTAAAGTATATTGAATAACTTGTAATTTCTCTACAATCCCGGATGCGAGTATGAAACGCAGTATGTCTCTCTTAACATTACGTTTGGCTCCACGCAGGCAACTCAACTTCCGCTTTTAATTACGTTTTCTCATTGAGTACTAACAATTTGATAGCAAATAATGAATTATTCAATGCTTTTATTCCTTTTTCTCTCTCTTTTGATTCCACGCAGGTAGTATTATGTATGCAAATGTAAATTACAAATATATATTTGATAGAATTTTCGGTTTTAACAATATTTTCTTATTGAGTGCAATCGAATTTATTAGAAATAATGAATGATTCAAAGCTCTTTTCATTGATCGACATAGGAAAATTTTGATGTCTTATTATCGTTTGTTATAGGAAATTCTTGTTACAATCGTTTACTGCTGGTAATGTTTCGAATTGCTGGATTGGATCAGCAAAATGATAAGCAGGTAGCTTTTAAAAATCAATTTATAAACACAGTAAAATATTTTTGTTTATAAAATATGTAAAGTGATTTTTATTAATGTTATTGAAAAGCATTGAAATTTTCTCATCTGAAATCTCTACTCTCGCCCATGTCTTACGGGAGTTAAAATTACACGCTCAAACACAACCTATGAGACTGAATTGGAGTTAGCCATTTTTGCTGTGTATTATAAAAAGTGTAAAGATCAAATGAAGCAAATCTATTTGAATTTGACAGATAGTCGACAAATATTTTAACTTGAAGTAAATATGGGTGCTAGCCTGTCTCATAAGCAAATAGAAATATATGCACCTACGTATATTATTCAGATTTCATGTTATATGCAAAACTAGTCACCATGTAAAACTATTCATGTTCTACAAAAACATATATTTCTTCATAAACACCATAATTGCTGACGTTATAAAGTTTTCATGCAAAATATGGGAAGGATCTTGTCAGAATATATGGGAGAAAAATTGCATACCTTTTTCAAAACAAATTTTGTATCGATTAATAAATGTACTTAGCTTAAGCTTATAGCTTAAGGCCATATTTTGATAAAATAACAATGTTTACCATCTGAATGAAAAAATATCTAAGCAATGATTAGCTATTATAGTTTCAGGCAGTACAAAGAGCCTTAAATTACGCGACCATAAAATATCATAGCACTAAACGGGAATTTAATATTCGATTTGGAATGCTTCGTACCTGCCCCATTACTGGTTAAAAATAAAAATTTCCGTCTGCATCATCACTGTCGTAATTGAACCGCATGTTTAATAGACACGTTGCCTGAATATCTGCTTCCGCTATCGGCCATTTCTGCCATTTCGATATTGACAAACCAACTGTTGAATTGACAGAATGCTCGATAAAATCATTTTCTAATTCCAAGCTCATGTTCATTGTGGCAGCTTGAATTCCTATCCTCAAGGGCACCAAAAGGCTTCAAAAGCTTTTAAGAGTGTTTTGCTAGACGCATAAAATGCTGTTTTCAGTGTATCGATTTGTTGCTGAAAGTTGAAAGGAAAGTGAAAAAAATATTACATCAATGAGATAGATGCCGTGGGACAGAAAGAGAAAGCAAGTAAAAGTACTAGGCCCCGTTCCAGTTACAAGTACACTATTCATCTAGTCACATATATTATCTGAAGTCTTGAGTCACGAGTTTGCACATTTGTGAATTAGAAATTTTTGAAAGGAATAATAATAAGGCATCATGCATATAAATCACTAGACTTGATACAAATATGTTCAGTAGTATGCTGCTGCAGTGTTATCACATCTGTGTCCGTAGGGTTTTCAGAGAAACAATGAGTGTATTATCTTTTATTATTCCACATGAATTTGAATTTTTTGGACGCGATAAAAAGAGAATCCTTTTTCACTATCCCCCACACGATCAGAGTTCCATAGGAAAAACCATTGCGTTGAGAAACCAAAGTGTCAAATTTAAAGCAAACAATAAAGCTGATAACTCGCCTTCTCAAGCTCAGATAAAAACGACTATGACTTTCGAGTTATCGAGACTATAAAACAATGATAGCCCGACAGGGCAAGTTTGACTTTGAAGTAAAAGTCCAAACTGAAAATAAACCGCAGTGGTAGGGCCGAACTGGTGACAGGAGACAGGTTTACTTTTCAAGAGTTTTTATTATTGAACCAAAAGCTGAAGGAACAACTGAATGTCAAAACGACTAATGACCAAATGATAAACTTATACTAAATTCTGGTTCTATTTATACCACTTTCCTTCCGGTGAAAAAGTGACTACTACTTGAACATTCGTTCTAAAAATAGATTGGAAAAGGAAAACTAATATCTTTTCTCTGTAAAATTGATTGGAAATATTAAACAAATTGATTACGAATTTTTCACCGGAAGCTAATTAATCTATATTTCATGAAAAATACGAATTTGATTATTGAACTTAATTGCTATAATTTATACTAATATTTATCGTTTTTGAATAAATATCGAACTCCTCTTCAATCTGCATTTCCGCACCAACAAAAGCGTTAGATCAATTTTTACTCAGATAACTGATAATTTATTTCGGATAGTTAAGATACGATTTATAATTCATATGATTGTTATGGATGTATGTGATGTTTACGTGCTGAAGAAGAAAAGGTTATCGAATGGCATGAACTTATACGTATTTTAGCGCCAGATAAAAAGAAAGTTTGCTTATTATCTTAAATGTAAGCATTCTGTTCACTTGAGTCTCTTTTCAAACGCATTTGTGTTGCGGATGACATGGAATTGTGTGCCATATTGCATGAAAACTAAATCTAAATAAAATTGTTTCTACAATATTGCATGTACAACATGTTTTGTTTATTTAACTTTCAGAATTATAAATGTTGACTCAACGGTAATTGATTTATTGTGAATTGATTGGACCCCATTTTGATGAAAATTGGATAATTGATAGTAAGAAACTTAAGTAAGAGGTACCGCTTAAATAACTACTTTTGATAATTTGTGCATCAAGAAATTGCCTGAAATGATTTTTGTCTCAATGTCACTAAAATCTCAGAATTTTTGACATTTTCCTCCCTTTCATTTATAAAAGTTGACCATATTTATTTTCCATTCAAAAAATGTGTCAAAAATGAATAATATTTCATCGCGGAATACGTTATAAAGCTGTATAGAAACATTATTAAGCTTTTAAGAAGTGTGTGAAAACGTGTCAAACAATATACTGCTTTATCTACAATTTTTGTTTTTGTGCCCATCGACTCTTTTAGGAAAACTTTCTATTTGATATTTTCCTTTGATATATTTAGGTTTGTACTGGTTTTGATGTGGTTCTCGTTTTGCTTAAGTTTTAGCCTTTAAATAGACTTTCCGGAGACTTGTTCATGACATGTTTAAATATCTTGCTCGGGTCAGTGGTTGTTCAAAGAATGCTGTAGACCATACGGTGTAAGTTCATTCACTGTTTGGTGGGACATTCGCACTCTGGATTGGTAGGCATTTCCATGCACACCACTAACACTTCTTCTGGCTTGTGCTCTGTCAAACGACCGTCCTACGGCGCCCCATACTTCTTTGTTAAGAAAGCAGTAAACAAGTGAGACAAACAGACTCTTTAAAACCAAATGAAATTTATTTATAACTTTAATATACGCACGTAAATTAATAACATCTGTTTTGATCCAAAAAACGTATTTAAGGCGACAAACTATTTATTATAGTTGTCACCCGGGTTGTAGAGTAGAAAAATGTTGTTTATGCCAATAACACGAAAATGGAAAGATGTTGCTTTGAAAGCCGCGCTGAAATAATAATTTGACATTTCTAATGTTAATATGCTACACTAATTGTTGGGAAGCATATATGTGTTAATAAGTTAGTAAGAAGTTACATTATTTGTGAGGCATCCAGTCGAGAATGAGAATTGCGTACTTTTCTTAGAAGAATCCACAAAATGTTAATTAGAAATATGCCATTCATCTAAAAATGTTTTCAAATAAATGATTATTAATGTGAAAAACATGGAATACGTACTTAAGGAATTGCACAATATACAATTGATGTATTTTAAAATAGGTTTTCTATTTCTTTAAAATTAATTTAAAGTAAATATAATCGTCCTATTTGTATTTTAAATACATCACGTTTTGGATAATGGGTCGAACAGGGTACACAAACAAGCATTGTAAGAATTGTGTATCTTAAATAAAACGTAGATACTAATTTCAAACTTACAATCAGTTTGGCGGAGTCAGCGAAAATGATTTAAAGAATGCTGGCGTGTATCTTCTTTGTGGGTTGGGGGACTAATTTCTGCGTTGATAGAGCGACCTTTATGTCGGTCGGAGGGATTTTTGGTCGGGTTGGAGGGTATTCTGTATTGACTGAAGGGACTCCGGACTGTAGGCCGGCGGCGCCAACCTCTCTGTGGACTGTGAGCAATGAGCATGGGACCAACCCCTAACTCGGCTGAAGCCAACATCTTGATATTAAGGACTGGAGGTGAAATATTTTTTGGGTGATAAATTTCCAAGAGATGCTCCGTGTTTTCTGTTCTACTGTCATCATTGCTCGAAACGTCAAGTTTTCCAGGTATATCAAGTGACTTTGATGAGTCAACGTGTTTTAAATTTTGGCGCTTGAAAGCCTCTTTTTCCTTGGGAATTTCCGATGTTGCATTTCCACCTGAATTGGTATGCTCTATTTGAATCGTGCTTTCTGCTAGATCTGCTTTTTGAACAATATTCTTTTTTATCAAGCAGTTATTCATGAAGTGCTCGAAAATCAGGCAGAAGACACAAACTGTGTATACACATGCAGCAATACATAAAATGCCACAAAAATCTGCAAGGCCAATTATGTCATTACTTGGAACTGCAGCGTTGGAATGAGAATCTTTTGTCTCCAATTTGAAATATAATTGATCGACAAAATCAACCCAATGCTGCCACTTGTCCATCAAACCACTCTGCACAATCCATGAGTATGTATGTAGCATCCAATGCTTGTTGACAGTGTACATTTCTAAATGCCGCGATCGCTCATGAAACACTTCCGGTAAACTGTAGCATTCAGCATTCCCATAGTTTAACTTCTGGCGAAGATGCTTTTTGAAAATAAATAAAGCGTTATGAGCAGCCGAATTTGCTAAATACAAAAACTTTCCAGCTAAGTATGGTGCAATGTCAGTATCAAAAGTTGTATTGAGAGGATGAAAACTTGTGTTGAGCGAATTGAGCAACCCAAGTTGTCGAAATTCGACATAAAAGTATTCCCACGGGTGAAGTTGATCTGAGTACCAGACAATTTTGTACCCCATTTCTAAAACTTGTTGAAGCGTTTCATAAACTTTCGGAGGATCTGGAACTGTCAAAATACTCAATATCTCGTTTCCATAAAATGTCGAAAGGAAGATCCACCAAAAGAAGATAAATATCAGACATATGACCTTGGTCCGGTGACAACAGAGATGAAGTTTTTTAGTATTTGTGTTGTTAGTCTTTATAGAAGAAACACTTTGAGATGATTTTACAAGTTGAAGAATAATTAAAAGTTCACCAAACACAACAACTGTAAGCAACCAAATATCGAGACTGAATGCATTCATCCATGTGGAAAAGTCAATGAATGTGTCTCCATCATCAGTTCTTAGGCTTATGTCACAGTACACCACTTTAAGTCCATGATTTTCGGAAAATCTGAAAGCTGTAAGCTTCCAATGTGGTGTGTGCTCGTAACTTGTGTACATCCAATCAATTAAAATGTATTGACCCGCTAATGATTTTTCAATATCGTTCATATCATTTTCATACTTCCAATGATTGGTGTCCAAAGAGAAATTGTGAAGCTGCAAAATTAGCAATGATGTCATGAATTCCTTTTCGCAAACCCAATAATTCGCAGATAGTCTGTGGAAGCAAGTAGCCGTCAAACTGTTTTCTCCTTTGGTAGAGGAGACACCAACGTCAATTGTTCTTTGGTTGGCATTACGAAATAATCGTTCATGCAAGACTTTTGGGTTTCGCAATGCAACGTAAAACTGAACGCAGTAGCCGTTACAAATGATTGAGTAGCAAACTTGGAAATGGTTTCTGATGTTAGCTGCAATGAGTGCGATCTTGAGTGCTGGAAAATTTCGAAGCATAGGTTAAACATTTATTTCTTTGTCGCAACTTCTAGAATTCCTTAATTCATCCGTAAGAGGAAGAATAAGCAGAGTGTTTGGATGCATCAAGAAATACTCAGACCACAAGCCTTCCGTAAAGCTTGCAATTATCAAATTACTTGGATGGTGATATTTGAAAGGAAACTGATAATCAACCATGTTGGAGTAACCGCGGAGAAACATGGAACGAGATTTTTGAAATTCGAATGCACAATTGTTGAATGATAAGTCGAAGAAGAACATGTCGAAATCCTCCGTTCCAGAATCAAGAACTCGAAGTAGTGTTTCAATCGAGTTCCGAAATACTTGAAAGTCGCATGGATTTTGGACTTGCACTGCGTTCACTGCAATTTTGCATTGAATGGCCAGTAGAAAAGCCATTAATAATTCACAGGACTTCATGCTTGACTGAAGTTTCCACTGTACGGATTCGACTTATTTTCAGAAATAGAACACCTATAAGCAATTGATAAGATACGGCCCTTTTATTTGGATAATTTTATTCCAATTTGCAAATTTGGATTGTCTTTTTTAATCGTGTTTGTCACATCGTTAATATTAATACAAGCTAGCTTATGACACGTAAGAATTTAGTACGAATTTGATGCACCTAATACAAAATTTTAACATTTAAAATTTGCTTTACTAAACGCTCATTTGAAATTCAAACATATTTAAAGCAACAATTTAAATTTAAAAAAAAAATCGGTAATTAATTACTGAATTAGCACTGCATTAGTTGTCCAAAATATCAAGCAATTTTTTTGGACTTTTGTGATTACCTATGTCAGATTGCTAGTATTGAAGTTGCTGCCTGTCTGTAGATTTTGTTTGAATTTGCACGACCAGACTCAACTAAAAACTTGTTTACATTTTTAGATTTTTACAAGAATCTATTTTCTAGTTTATGATGGAAATATTGGTAAGCTTTGAATTTTCTTTAAAGCCAATGTTATGCTGATGCTCACTGCCACTTCAACAATCAACGTTGAACAGTAAAGTCGAGAACATTTGTTTCACACGTCCGAAATGACATTTTGACAATGTCAAGCTTCTGCTGTGCATTTTATGTATTTGAAAGCGATAAGCAATTTTAATTTATTGAAGCATTTCCAAAGTGTTATCAAGTTCTGATGTTAATCAAAGCAAGAAATGAGAATTGAAGTTGATTGCGCAGCAGCTGGAACGGAGCAGCAAAGAAGAACATTAATATTCTTCGTCATATCACAAATAGTTCGAGGAGGATTTGTGCGTTCAAAAATTAAACGCACAAAGAAATGTTGTAGTTGAGAGCCAGTAATCACAACGTGTTCCGATATTCTGCTTGGAAATATTGATGTGTACTCAGACTGATAGCACCATTTTTAACAAAAGGGATAATTATGTAAAGTTTAAATATTCTGCCCCAAGAAACATTTTAAATGATACTTACCTGGTGTGAAAGTGTCAGTGAAATTAGACCACATGTTCAAGTAACATTCTGCTTCTGACACTGAACCGCTTTCAGCTAATTTGAATCGTTGCCACTCATTTGGGACAGTATAATCAAAACTTCCATTAAATTGATATTGAAACGTTAATACCCATTTTAATGACAAGTACACCAGTTTCATAGGCTTTTTGATGAAGTTGGTGTTGTTTACGTTGAATGAAGTATAATTGCAATATATGCAGAGTTCAAATGCTTTATAAACGTATGGGGAAGAGTAAAATCCCACAAAAATATGAGCATTCACTTTCACCAGCAGAAATTTCAGTAGGTCTTAGCACATGCTAGACTAAGAGAAAACTACATTGTCATTTGAAGTTTCACTTGTGTTTTTGCGAAGCAGAAAGTTGACATCCACAGTAAAGTATGTTGGAAGCGTAGGCATCGCAAATAATAAATGGACTAGCGGCATATAAATACCCAAACAATATGAAACTATATTTTAAAAAAAAAGGAATTGTAGGAGTAATCAGCTCCTGGACAGATTCGCGGCCACAGCCATATCCGTCTTTATTATT
>JAQIXW010004060.1:0-12160 GCA_034700685.1 Willowsia buskii
TATTATTATTATTATTATGTATTTTTAACAACATTATTTTGACCCGATGGTGTTCCCCTACCATAATGAAAAATCCATCTTTCACTTTCATCATGTGTCTAGTGTATCCGCCAACCTAACAGAACAGCATCTATAATGTTTATGGTAGGTTAGTTTTGCTCGTTTGTGATTTTTTAGTGTTCCACAACACAACTAACATGGTACAAAAGGCTGACATCTACACATCTGCATTTTCATGGTGCATATATTTTACTTGTGCTCAAATATTATGTACCATCCATAAACATTACATATAGCTTGTTGTGTTACAGTGTCTCTTCTTTGGATTGGTTGCAAAAATGTTTATGCTGCTGGTTATTTAAGTAGTCCATACAAACTTTAAGTCAGCATCATCATCATCCCTATCACATCTCAACGCATTTGAATGTATTTACTTATAAGTTGTATGCATAAATACGCATTGACTGTATCTCTCACAATCAGTTAAGTTGCTTCAAAACGCAGAATGTCAGCCAGTGTTACAGATATAATAATATTATATCTCTACTGTATTATGCATGTTCCTTCACAAAAAGCAGCACTCCACGTTACATACTTTTAATTCTAGTGGTAGCAGTGGAAAGCATGGTGTTTCAATATAATGAGTTCGCCCGTGCTTATTCTGCTTCTTGCGACGAGTTGATGCAGGTTGCTGGTTTGATAGTTAGGGAATATGGGAAACTGGTTTTTGCATTGTTTATTCTTATTGGTGTTTGCAAATTTCTGCAACATGGTGAACTTGCTTATAAACAAGCATCAGTGGTTGTATGCATAATAGAAAGCAAGTACAAAGTAGGAGATGCATGAAATGTACGCAGATGTATTCCTTGGTCATACTTTTTGCAACGTTTTTCAAAGACATGCCTTTCTACAGATAGAGTGCAAATTCATTAACATCAGCAGCATACTTTGTATTTAGATGTAGTTCTCATGTAGTGTGGATAGATGCATACATGCTGCTTCACCCAGACTTGCCATTAGTGCCGCCATATTAGTATAATCTAATTAAAAGATTTCTCCAGAGGATTTTCTTAATAAATGAGATGAAATGCTGAAGATGGCTTTTATGTGTATTTAAAGTAACTAAATGTACCTTGAGATGAAGGGACTTGGACCAGAAAGTGTAAAACATTAAATTATAAAGAAAGTTTCCACAATTTTATGATATTTGGAGCCTATTTTTACTTCTGAATTTGCATACATTCATTATAGCCAAAAGTAAAAAATCGTACCATAAAACTTTTAATTCTCGCAATATGGTTAACCAAAATGCATTATATTATAAATATTAAATTTACTGATGTGATGGCTTCCATGTTATGTTTGTAGCTTCTTGATTTTTATCATTTTCAATGCACATTTCGATGTTTGTACTTGCCTAAAATACAATTAACTTGGATTAGAACATAAGGCGGAATTTCAATTTAAAATATTGACATGTGAACTTCAAAAGGTGAAATCAACAACTGATAACTAAAGCCTAAAGTTCTGAAACCTTCAAATCTTCTATATTATTTTATTCCACGAAAACATTATTGTTATTCTGCATATTTTGAAGCGTTTAATCATCTTCTTAGGCTTATCTACTTTCATTTTCTAGGTACATACTCTATTACCTCATTACAATTTTTTTTAATTTGACATTTTCAACTAATTTTTATAATTTCCTACAATTTTAACGTTTTTTAAAATCGTGTAGGATGAATATAATTTTGAACACAGTTTGATGAATATTGCAAGCTTGTAATTTTGTTATTTCAGAATGCAATGAGGAGGAGAAATATGGATCCAGCGGAGTCTTCATAAAATATCAAAATTGTTGAAATAATGTAATTAATGCAGTGGCTTCTGGCTTGTCATGTTTTCCAAAATAAAGCAAAAATAAATATGTATACCTAAATAATTTTCTAAACTTGTGAATATCTGCTCATGAAACTTTAAGTTACTTGCAATTTCAGGAAAATAAAGATTTGAATTTTTTAAACCAACTGTGAGTAAGTTCCTTTGCTTGCAGGTTACTTCTTGTGAAAATAATTGTTTCTTAATAATAACTGTATATGTATCGGCATTTTATCAACCATATTTGATTTGGGCTCAAACTCACAAATGCTTTTCTTTTTCGAATTTTTGCTGATACTCGTGTTATCTAGAGTGGTAGGTAAGACTAAAATACACAGATAATACCAAGCTAACTTGACAATAAACTGTTTTGTTTTTAATGTTTCAAAACATTATCTCTCCTAGTCCCAGTTAAAGTAGCAATCTTTTAAAGCGCTTTTTTGGTTTGCATACATACGTCTTTTTTTACCAGTTTGGAAAATGTTCTTTTGTGCTGATATGCATATAAGATTACCAAGATGGGAAAGTTTTTTTTAATCAACTCAATACTTAAATCACTACGTCAGAAAATAATGCAGTCTTTACAGTAATAAAACCATGTGTCTCTCTACCTTACTTTTAGAATCTTGAATAGGTATGTGGTTAGTAGAATCAATTAAATGATAATATGAGCAAGTAATTCCATTTTAAAAACTAAACGAAAAATTATTTCCAAATTTGAAGAAGTTCTGTATGAAGATTTAAGTTTTAAAGTTTTTTTTTTCACGTTTTTGTAAATTTGCTAATCAACGCTCCGACGTTTTTCAAACATGTCCGCAACATTATCTGCGATTTTTAATAGCTGTGCTTGCTTCATAATAATAATCCAGCAAGCTTAATAAAAACACTCACTTTCAACACCAACCTCTCAAACTAAAATATTAACGTAATCCTATTTTTCTAAAAATATTCCACCTTGTATCTTGCTTAAAATCAAATCCAGTTCTAATGAAACAAATCACATACATATTAGCAATATGCACCTTATGTTGTCACCTCTTCAGTATTCTGGTTCCGGCTAATCCCATAATTCACACAAAATTTTTTCTTTGATCCTACGATGAGTCTCTTAATGTGCAATAATTATTATGCAATTGGGAGTTCTCTTTTGATAGTGCTATATTGATAAATATTGACCTTGCTCCATGTGTGGCGAAAATGCAACTTTCAATGATTTAGAAGTTTGGAACAGAATAACAGTTTGGTCTCTGAACACCCATGGCTTGAGCTCGTTTCAGTTTCAGCTGTATTTAATATCGTATAATTGTAGTCAGTAAATTTTCCGGTTGGTTGACATCGGATGTTTTCACAGGATTGAGGATTAGCTCTTAAATGACAGGTTTTTAGTTGATTGCTGCTGAATGCTAACCTGGTGGAAGATGCAACGGGGCAATTTGACAACCTTTGTAGGTATTTTGCTACACTACAACTTCACGTAAATGCAGTAATAATGGTAACTACATATATATGAGACTGTACAGTGTGACTGGGACCTTCTCCTCCCCCTCTTAGCTATATAGTCGTCTCCCAATTGTGGTTCCACTTCCAATGACATTTGTCTCCTTGATTCACGCAGTTTCATCATCATACCAGTCATCAATAAAGAATCAGTTTGCTATTTTTATATTATGATTACAATGCTAGCCTCTTAAGAATCGGATGAAATGTACGCATATGTTGCTGGTAGTGTGTTGTATACTTGTATAATGGGTTTTCTTTATGATGGATAAGCATGAGTATTTATACCTTTAAATATTATTATAACCTTATGACTTATTATGTAATTATTCCAAGTTTATGATAAGCAGCCTTAAAAGATGAAATATTATTTCATTTTTATTTCATTGCACGTTACAATTAGCAGTAAATATATGCTATCTACAATTATCCAATTACAATTACGTAACTATTCTTAAACGTATCACTGTTCACTGTAGATATTTAGAGTGCAATTTGATTTTCATTCAAACACAATGGAACTACATATAGGTTAAACAATAGATCACAGGAACATAGTTTTTGTATTTTTATTTTAGAATAAAATCACTCTTGTTACAATAAACTCATTGGGATTGACACAATGTATATGTAGGTGTTTGGTGCATGTAGACGTAGAGTAAGGTCACAAGTGTACTTATTAAGTACTATAAATAGCATTTTCACACATAACAATCTATACAATTTTTATAGTTATGTAATGATAAAAATAGTTACCTTTGGTTAAAAACTGGCGTTGTGTTTACCTGTTTCAAATTTAAGAATACATGACAAAAGCAGCCAGGTAATCCGATAACAACGCAAAAACAGGGTTTAGCAAATACAGTCCTTCAAGGATAAAGGGCAGGATGAATCATAAGGCATGAATAACAATACGTTTTAACTTTAGTTTTTAAATGACAGGCGAATGCAGTACCACCCACTGCATTAAGTACAAGCAAACATTTTAGCAGTTATAAACTTTTACTGACCAAACGAAACTGACGAAAATCGTTACTTTTTAGTTTTATATTGTACGCATTTTATGTATTTAAAGTAGAAGTTAATGATTCAGCATAATTCTCTCGAAACAAGACTGATGAAATTCTCAACTTTGTAATTTAAAAAATGTTATGCTAATAGAGAATAATTTATTCTGACGAAGGCAAATTCTGGAGCACTGCTAAAGCAGCGCCCAGCGCGGCATCACCTCCTTTACCAAATTGTGTCTCTATTTTGTAAATATTCTCGAATTCTTGTTGCAATGTCACATTTCTCGAGAGAGCGCTTCCACTTCCAATGACAGATTTGACTCCGGCTTTGGTTAACATGCTGCTCGGCATCATTCTGGAAGGAAACATAAATGCAAACGTTATTCAACATATTTGATTTCTTTGTTTATTATCATTTAAAAGGGAATACATATTTCGTAACGAAACAACTAACCTATGAAGATTTTCAATCACTCCTCTGCACAAGGCACGAAAAACTTGTCCTAGCGAAATTTTACCTAAATCAATGTTTAGAACTGATGCATTTTGCTCTGGGGCGTGCCGCTCTCCGTAGATAGTAGGAATGATTTCTAGGGACGATGACGTAGTTTCTGGGTTTGATGATGCTGCTATTACCTTTTCCCATATTTTGGCTAGAATATCATCCCAAAAATACAGATATTTATGGCATTTAAATTAAATTTGGCTTCGACGAACAATTATAATTTTAGTGTATATAAAAATAGTACAGAATCATACATTGGGGAACGTTGCAACCCAGCCCTACAGCCCATTGTTGAAGCATGCTTACGAACGCTGCTAGACAATTACCACCAGTCATCGCAGCCGCTACAGCCAAGTATTTTCCATTAAAATATGGATAATACTGAACATGACTTTCCGGCTCGCTTCCATCAGATTCACAAATTTTAGCTTGCTGATCATCCAACGACTCCAACTCTTTAGCGCTTTTGGGTCGAAACCCTTCAGGCATTACGAACGCCAGTTGAGCAGACGTCGAAATGTTCAAAATAGCGTGATCAGGTCTCGTGAGCGTGGAAAAAACGGAACACTGGAAATCTCCCATTGCTGCGCCCACTGGTGTACCTTCTGGTATAACTAGCCATGCTGTGGCAGAACATCGACCTGCGTAATGACCCCCCAATTCAATCTTTGGCAAAAATCTTGTCGGAAAACCTGCCTCTTCAAGAATGTCCGTGTTCCATTCCTTTTTTTCGGTATTGAAGTAGCCCCAACCAGCAGCATTCTGAACGGACATCACCGGTACATCTAGGTCGCAAAGCATTGCTACGACGAAATCCTGCAAGATGTTGCAAACGTACAAGTAATATATTTTCATTAGGATGATGATGATGATGACGAAGTAATAAATCCAATAAATAGTCTCAAATTGTCATATTTGTATTCATTATAACATTAATCAAACTATGGTGCCATGTGCATCAACTAACCTCGATTGTCGCTGCTCTATCAAATTTCTCTATCTTTTCAGGCTTATTTCTTGCCATCCAAAAGAGGGTTGCGCAGCCATAACCAGTGCAAACCATTAGATGAGAGTCTGGCGTGGGTAAACTGGACAAGAAATCCTTTGTACATCTGCTGTCCTACGTGAAAAAATACGTGTTGCGCATAAGAAAGAATTTGCCACTTACTGCATAACTACTCAGTGAGGAGGAGAGTAATTTTAAACATGCTTTTCCACAGTATTATTCTTTATGTGAGTTCTATTTAGAGAAATGACCACATGTCACTCATAAAATAAACAACCCTGTTCTTATTATATCATTTTCAAGCTATAACATTTGTCTTTGGTGAATTAATCCGGTGGCAGATAAAAGCATATTTAGCTATTTTTTCTTTTAAATGATCAAAGTAATGATTAAAATGGGAAAAAAATCATATGCATACCTGCCATGTGTAAAGATTGGAAGTAACTCGTGGCTCTATTTTATCCCCATTCCTTTCCCAGCCTTCTCCATGCTTCCAGAATACGACACCATGCATCTGTCCACATATTCCTGAAACAGAATGGTACTTATTTTTACAACCGTTGTTCGTTATTCGTTAGTATTGAAATGATCACTTAATGCGAAGAGCAAGCGAGCAAAGGACGTGACACTTGTATGATAAAAATAAATAAATTCTAGTAGTATGCATATGCATCAGTACGTAAAAATTAAAAAGTTGCTTAAATTGTTTAGTTTGAGTTAACTTTCCACTTTCCATGAACTACAATTGTGTTTACTCACACAATCCTGCAAAATTTCGCATATACTTGCTCCTAGTTCTATATACTTGGCTCAAATAAATCATCCACGAGAAAGTATGATCTGCATTAAATAATGAGTGAGAAGAAACTTTGACTCTGTAAATGTGACAGTACGATCTTTGAGATAAAAAGAGTGTTGAACAAAGTGCAGGGCATCTGGGAAATGGAGGATGATTGTGTTCTTTGCTCAGCAAAAATAAAATATTCATGGGGAAAATTGTACAGATAAAGTTTACAAGCACAACGTTACAACGGTTGTACTTTTATTCGCCCCACTGGATTTGTTATCCTAATTCGGGATGATTTGTTTTTCATGTTATGCTTGTTTTTTTATTATTACGAACCATAGTCATTTAGCATGCTAAACTAGTAGAGAGTATAAAGGCATTTTGCGTCTCTTACCAATGTAAACAACTCGTTTGAGTAGCTCGCGTGGCAGTCGTGTAACCACACTGTGCACAGTGGAACAGATCTTGGGCACATCTTGCTTATTGCCTTCAGTTCCACATTCGCTTGGCACATTTGCTGTTGAAATGACATGAGAAAAACAGAGACAGCCTTAGTGAACCGGTAAAATGACCACATAGTATAGTCAGTCAATAGACTTGACGCACAAGGATACATTAGAAGTAAAGTATCACCAAAAAAGACACTTCAAAATGTAATATCATCAGTTATAATTTACAATCATTTCGTTTTTTTACGTTTAATGTTGCCCAAAAGTATCATGAAAATGATGGGGGATTACTGTAAAGGTCCGTAAAATGGGATATGGGATTACTGATATTTCTTGCAATTTTTACATACCTTGAGTATCTTTAGCCTGAATTGCAGCTATGGTCTTTGTCGCGGTATCTACTAAACATGCCTTGACGCTTGTGGTACCAATATCAATTCCCAGAACGAACGTTGCATCTGGGTCCACCGTGATGGAAGCGGCTCGTGTTGTTTTGGGTTTTGCTGCTGACATATTATTCTCTCCTATTTTATCCAGTAAAGGAAAGGGCACTTTCTTCGATACTTTGTTTGAAAGACGCAGCAAGGTTTATTGGCTGTTGGGGTAAAGATAGATAGATAGATAGACTATGAATTACACCGTTTACGGCTCCATCGATAATAATATGAAATGGAGTGGCCACTAGCCACCGATAATTATTAAGCTTTCAACGCTTTTCTAATTATGAAAGCAATTATCACTTGCCTATCAGTCAATGAACTGCTTAAATGTGCACCTACACAAGGAACCTGAATTTTATTCTAGAATAACAACAAACAAGGTGAAAATGTGTTAACTAAACATTTAATTATCAAACTACTTACAACTAAGTAATTCTACTACTCTACAGTTTTCTCCCTTGTATAGGTACACAGACAAAACGAAATTTGAGATTATTTCGACATGAATCACAAGTCAGAAAAGTCAGTCACGAGACACAAGAACATGCCATCTCATTCCTATTTTACCTACTAAGTAAGCTCTATTTATATTCCCTACCCAATAGCACGACATGCAAAACTAAAGGGAAATTGCTCCTTTCCTTTCCACTTCACGTTTGATACTAACAAAATTTTTACATGCACTTGAGACAACTAGTTGTCTACTACACCTCTTTCCCTCCATAAAAATAAATGCAAGTGAGAGACTCGTGAAGGCACATAAATGTACATACAAGATGAGCACGTTGCTTTGTTCATATTCGAAACGTATTGTCTATTTTTTTTTTCGGTTTTCGCTGCTTATATGACCTACATCTCTTCCGAGCGAATGCCCTCCTGGAAAACGTATTCTCTGAACTGGACTGAATAGAAAGAAAGTGACCCCTTTTTCCTACAGAAATAAGCACGGGACTTTGCTACGAGTTCACTATCCTTCCATACATTGCTGCTGTATTTGGAGTGCATACAATGATGCAGTAAGCTTCCTGTCTTACATCACATGAAACGGTTTTAATACTGTGGGCTTGTGGTAGCTCTTTGTCTGCATTGTCTTCCTCTTATGCTTTCATTCTCTCTGATACCCTTAAAATCTGCCACAGATTTCCGCTGTCTTCAAAGGCAGTCGGCAAAATTCATACACATTTTGTATTTCACAGGAAACCACAGGTACTTACCTCACACACAATAATAGAAAAATGATTTGACCGTTTCACAACTTTCACATGCATTGATTTTGGACGTTCAAGGTATATTGCCAGTGAACAATGTAGCATTAGCAATTCAAAATATATTGAAAAGAAAATATCACAAAAGTAAATGTAAGCCCTTAATTTCGGCCTTTTCCAAAACAACTTTCACAGAGTCACTTCTATTTCTTCAATGCTGACTCCACTTTGCTTCAATTTTCACCGCATAGCTTAGTAGGTAAGCCTACCACTTTTCATTGCCATAATGCCATGTATGTGACAAGAAGAAGAAAAGAAAGCTAGCAACTCAACTGAATAATCTCCAGGAGCTTTGCTCACTCACTCTGCATAATGGAAGGAGTGATGAGTTGAAATGAGAAAATGGGAATGCAACTGCTGGAGCTTTAGTCGACACGACAAGGAAGAAGCACCGCCGCCATGCAAAACCAGTCAACGAAGCATTTAAACATGATAGCCAACTTTTTATTAGAGAGAAAATGTACAGTAGTGCTACCAGTGCAGAAAAATCACTGTCTCCTCATTCCCTCCGAACACTCATCTGGAACGTCTAAACGCGGAGGCAGGAGTCAGCAAAGGAGAATCACTGCTGCAGGGAAAAGGCAACTGCACACACACACGACAAGAACAGCGGTTTCCTTTTTCT
The DNA here is from genome assembly GCA_034700685.1 of Willowsia buskii. Lineage (NCBI taxonomy): Eukaryota > Metazoa > Arthropoda > Collembola > Entomobryomorpha > Entomobryidae > Willowsia > Willowsia buskii. Next base: position 9,463 of record JAQIXW010004060.1, read on the forward strand.
TACAAACTCTTGTATTTTTTGCTTGTAAATATAAATGTTGTGAGAACTGAGGAGAGAAGAGAACCTCAAGGAAGGAATAACTGCTTCGTGCTTTTTTTGTACTGTGAATGCTGCAGTGGCAATGGTACGGAATAGAAAAAAAGCACTAGAGAAACGAAGATTTTTTATGAAGTATCACAAGCTCCTGCGATCGTAATAGTAATAATAATAGTAAAGTTGCATGGATCAACAAAACAGAAGGCGACGCACTGACGTTCACGTTGGTCGATCGGTCGTTGGGCACACTTTTAAAGAAAATTGATCTGTTTTGTAGCGAACAATCTAGCTTAAACATGAGTGATGCACTTGTAAAAAAAATGCTTTCTTTTTGTGATATGTACTTTACATTTTTATTGCTTATTAAAATACAGGATTGAATACATAATGGTAGTTGTTCAGCAAATAACCTCTCACTACATGGCTAAGCCCTTTTACTTATGGTATTATTACTTAATTGAGTTTATCTCTTCATCTTTTACATTAAGTACAAGTGGAATTGAAGAGGTAGATCTGCATAACAAAACAAAATATATGTACCATACTTTCAAAGCAGAAGCGGATAGTGTGTTATGTCACTTGTTCCTCATCATTCCAAAAAGTATGAAGTGCAGACAAGAAGCTTAACGTTGTATTGCAAAGCTGAATGATGGTATTATTTTGATAATTGTGTTAAACAACAGCTTATAATATACTGGCTTTAATCGTTTTATTACATGTATTTCCTATGTTGTATAATATTGTTAATGTCAAACCGTTCAAGTGGAATTCTTATCTTTTTATAGGTATATGCATATGTGATAAAGCTGGAACGACTTTAAAAGTCTTGCTCAAATAAAACTATTAAAGAAAGTTCTAAACACATTTTAATATCTATTCGCTGTATCTACAAAGCTAGCACTTTACAAAATATTATAACAGTGTGTACTCGCAAGCAAGTTAAGTCAGTAAATGAAAATATCACGGATGTATGCTTGGTTGAAGCATAATGTAAACATGTTTTTGGTGTTTAAGCTGCATGGAAGTGGTATAAGAGCATGTACGGATCTGAAGTAGAGAGCTACAATGAGCAGTTAGTTATAGGTGCATTTTGTTATTGACAAAATAAATGAGGCTGTGCTTTTAGTATGACAGAAAAGAGAGAAAGAGTCCAGCTAAAAAATGAAAAGAGCATTATGGAATGAATGGAAAGGATGAAGTAGCGACACGTTCTATTTTTTGTAGCTTAGTTGTGAAGCAAAAAGAGTTTTTATGTGTGTGAAAAAATATGTATGAACCTCTGACACACGTATAACATTTTTACTCCGTTACTACTGTAGTCTGTCCTTTTTACTTGAGAATTACAAACAGAGAGAATATATATGAAGATATGCATTTATTCAGTCTATTATTAATGTGGTGTACCGAAATATTATGTTTTCACAGTTATGCATAATAATAGTTTTACGATAATGTTGTTAATAAGCACTATATGCGTGTAAAAATGAATTCGCTTTGTCAAATATGCATAAAGCATGCTGAATGCAACAGAGCAATGTGATATTGAGAGAGTGATATATGTACGGATGGAAGTTGATAGTTTTCATAATATTATTTATTTGTAACGTCTGTCCCATGCAACGCAATTTCACGTACATGTGAATAAAGAGATCATCAATAACGTAAAGTTTTACTTAATGTCAAGTTGGTTGTGTTTTAGTGTCACCAATGGAAAGACCCAGAATTTTGATGAAGTTCTGATTATAATGGGGTTATGTGCTACAGACAGTATTTCAGGACAGAAAGTTTTTGCTTGATACTGCAATATTTCAAGATGAGTACAAGCACTGCGAAACCTACATATTAGATATTAGTAGATATGATCGATGCACACGGAAGATATATAGATCCTACGGTACATAATATTATTCACAAATACATTATTTATACGCAAATAATGATGTCTGCACGGCAGCATGCAGGACATTCAATATGTATGACAACTTTTACGATGGTTATAGTGAGTGAATATACCGACATCGACATTTGGGACAGATAATATCATGTTGACAGCTTTTTGTGCTTGCTTGAAATATTATGTTACGCCAGTTTTTTACATTATTTTTACAGAAAGCAGTCGACTGCCAATTGCGTGGACTTGGATGAAAACGCTAAGAAATCGAAACTGGATTTAGACGCTTATCATACGTAGGTCTAATATAATGTGCAAGGAATTGTGAAATCACATTTGCACATTAAATTAGCTATTTGCTTAGTAGCAAATATCAAAATAAATAAAGTTGAGCGAGCAAGCTTGGTTCTCGAATTTTTCCTTAAATTAAAAACACAATTGTGCAATTTATTTGAATTAATTAGTCGGAATGAAGATTCGAATCCCTTATGTTTACTTTCCATTCACTATTTCAAACCATGCAATCGCATCATCTGTGATGATAACTCACTAGATGTACTTTTTAAGTCACAAAAATTGAGTCATGCAACAGCCGTCAAGCCGGCAGTTGACAACAATAAAAAATGTTTGAGTGCAATGCATTTTTAAAGTTGAAATGAAAGAGTATTGACAATATCATGATGGTGTTACTAGATGATTTAATGATAGTAGATTTAGCAGATAGTTTAAATTATGCTGAAAGTATGTGACAGTTTACGACTTTAATAACTA
>JAQIXW010004061.1:0-12160 GCA_034700685.1 Willowsia buskii
GAAGGGAAATGATGAGTTTAATTGCTTTTATATGAACCCTTTACTGACTGGTATGTGATGATGATATGAAAGAGCAGTTACAATTACAATGCTCGAAAGATTTTTGCTCGTTATGGTACTTTTAATAAATTAAAGGCATATATAGTTGATGGAAATGCTTTATCTCATACGTTTACACGGAAAAACAAATATAGTACTGTGAGCTGTGTAGAGTAGAAATACAGGCACCGGTAACGAGGAAAATCATAATGGGGAACGGTGGATTTCGCTTTTAGGATGTTGGCAGTGACTTGGCTAGTGGCTAGCTAGCAAATGCAATAAAGCTAAAATCATTATAAACGCTTAAACAATTCTCTCATGCTCTCATATTCTCATATTCTGGGGTTTGGTTATGGTGGTATTTATACTCATGCGATGATGATAATGATGTTACGTGTCGCTTACACCGTTTAATTTCATAAATGGAAACTTTCTATCTAGGAGAAAGCATGAGCATAAATGCTTTAATGTGATATCGGTATGAGGGAGAAATCTCGTACATACGTTGAGTAAAAGTTGAAAATCTGCATTTGAATCTTGTATATCCATACGGAATACCGAGATGACTTTGCCATACTGGTTGGCTAGCATATTATGAAACCATAAATAAAACTTAGTGGGCGGATGATGGACAGACAAAATTAAACATTGTAAAAATAAACAGGCGATGTTTGCATGCTGTTTTTCAGTTTTGCCCAAAATAATTTTTCGTCGTTCTCCATTTCTCTCAATTTCTTTTCGAAGTAAAATAGCAAAAAATTAAACGGATTTTTGGATAATATTTACCTGTCCTTCTTCCCCGAAATTCATTATTAACTCCACATGTCTACAATCTGACAATATTTTTGCGAATTGTGAGTATCAAGATGTCTTCTAAAGCATGTTTTCATGTCCAGAGAGATTACTTTCCTGCGTCAATGCATTTTAAAAATTTCATTTTCATAAAAAAAATTAATTAAATTATACGTTTCTATTTCAAAGGGAAAATTCAAAGAGAGCAAATATCAAAGTTTTGTAAATAATATACCTAGTGAAAATTTTTCCTCTGTTATTTACAAACAATAAAACATTCAGAGTTGTTGATGATTATTTTTTATATTATGTAAGAATTATTCATAAAAATAAGATTTTGCCTGTAGATTACTTACTTTTTAAAAACACCATTTCACCCGAAAAACTTCATTTATTATCATAAGTGCATCTCATTTGCAATTGTATGTATTCTCATAGTTTTGTGTGGGAGGGAGAGGTAAGAAAATCGGTCAGAGTCATAGAAAAGTTTAAAAAGAGAAAAGTAGACACTACATTGTTCTCATTAATATTAGGAAAACGGAAAAATTCATATTTTCAATTACACATGAAATCATACAGAAGTAAAAACTTTGCCTTCGTCAGACTTACAAATTTAGGATCTTTTATGAAAGAAGATAATATGTTGCCTTTCAATTTTTGTGCAAGAAGAAAGGAAAAGAATAGAGAAACAGCAGCTGGTGACTGACTGACTGCCTGACGGAAGAATGAACATCTGAGCTTGTGTAGAAATTACACGCTTTGAGATCATGAAAAGGGGAAATGAAAGGAGAAAGAATATTAAAACAGTTGTACGTATGCATATACTTTACTTTGTTGAAAATGAAGACACCATAAAAACGCTTGTAAATATATTCTTCGGCTGCTCTTATTTCACCAGCACTCTGAAAAATGAACTTTTTTCTTTCTCTTCTGCGTTTTCTACTTCACGCTACTTTTTAAGGTTTTATATAAAGCTGCAAATTTATAAGTAGTAGTATCTATCATCAGAGCGAAAGGGTAAATCGCAAAGCTGTAGTAAGAATTTTTGTTCTTTTTCGTCTTCACAATTTCCTCCTTTTATTTTTTTATCTTTTGAACAATACGAATAGTAAGTAGACGAAGAAAAGTTTAGTGAAGTATCGATGTGATGGTTATAAATACTTCAAGTACATTACTTACTCCAGCTTTTTACAAGTGTTTGATACATGCATGTACATACTTGTCTAATCTAAGTTTGCTGGGAGCAGAATGAAGATGAGAGGGAAAAGCCTGGAGAAATTGGAGTGAGCTGTATAGCATTCAGGGGGCATGATAAAACGCTTAAGCAGGAAAACCTGTCGAATTACAGGAACTGTTGCGCATCGGCGTTCACTGTTTCAATGTGAATGCACAAATAATCCCATTTGAGTGTAAGGCAAATAATAAAACTATATTTTTGCCATATTATTATATCATCTTCATAATGATAAGGCGAAAGAACAGTAAGGTGGAAAGAAGACTAACCAAATTGCTTCCTTTCTACTGAAATTACTAGAAAATGCGCAGAATTTCAATGAAATATGAGGGACTTGAAAGGAATTTTAGTATTTGAGTGCCCCTCTCATTTAAGAGATAAAAAAAATCTTTTATGGAGCTAGATTTTTCTTTTTCGTAACCATTCTGAATACGTAATGGCACAAACCCATCCAGGTATGAATTGAAACTGGTGGAGCGTGGTATAGTGTGATAAACGTTTTATTTAGTCGGTTTAAAACAGTGTGTGCTGCGCTGAGATAAGCATTCTTGAGACATGAGAGTGCTAATTTTGCCTTTTTGAATCCTTTCAAATTCCCATGCTTTTGGAAGAAATGATTTTTAAAGATGATGAGAAGCTCTCCACTCTTCCATAGAGCAAGGTCGTGTAATTATTGAACCATGATTGCCGATTGTATTCAAAAGTTCCGGATTTTGTAAAGAAGCTTTTTCCTCCAGCTTAATATCAAATTATATCAAATTGTATAATGGTGAACGGGGATTTACAGATCAAATATGTAAACACATATGAAGCCAGTGTTGGAACGACATGTTTGTCTTTCGTTCTAAATATATGGAAAAGCTGTATCCTTGAGTAAAGATTAGTAAAAATTGAGAAGAAAATCTATGTAAGGGTATCTATGTAAAGGATAAGTACATAAGGGTTCGCTAATTCCATAAAAACAAGGAAGTTGAAACGAAACAAAAATGATTTTTGAAGGTCTATATATTTAGTTTCCCTTCCAGCGCTGTACTACTGATGAAAACATTAGGTTCATATTTTTGTGGTAACAGCACAACTAGTGCGTTCACAGAATGTTGTCTTGCCGTTACAACTACAAGTGCAATTGTGCGTTTTTGCCAGGAAGGAAGCGAAATGGGTGTTGTGTGTACGCAATTTTCGTTTTGTAACGACATGGCATGAATCATCATGACATTGTACCTTGTACCAGGAAGTATTTTTGGTATTATGCGTAGATGATCATACAATATTATTATATGAGTCTTTACCCGAGTTTTATCATAAATCACTGCCGCAATGACTTTTCGAGAGGACACAAAAATGTTTGATTTATGGTTCCGACACAGAACCGATAATTCATTGTTTGAGTTGCTACTTGCCCCTATCCTGCTAAAGAATCAGCATTTCAAAACGATAAAAAGCTACAAGTCACATTCAAGTATTTTTCACAATATATAGTAGCTAGTGGTGTCACTGGCAGGCTGTTTAGATAACGGAACTTTAATCATCTATATTTCGCATTGTATTCTTTATATTATATATGCAATAGTACACATATAGTGGAAAGCAGCTGTATGAGTATTTTCAAATATATTATCATAGAATTCTTGAAGAAGCTGAATGTTATAATCAATGCTTTTCAATGAATTTTTAATATTGACGGTGCTTTTGACATTCGATAAAGAATGACAAAAAGTCAAGCATAAAAGATCAGAGTTTGGTGTCTGGAAATTATTATTATAATGAATGTGCGATTCTTATAGTGATGAACCATCAATTTGTAAAGGGGTTATAGGTACGGTGGTGGTGACTCAGTAAAACGATAATGGCCCTCCAGAGCACACAGTTCATTCAAATGAATGACTTTGTAAAATCATAATGTCGGAGCAGCAGTGCCCTTGTTTGCACAATTCGCTTTCACTCTCCAAAGGAGGATGAGATATTTTGCATATATCGGTACTTTGTTGAATACAGTGCATGCTCACAGACTACAGGCTTGATTACATATTACGAAATCTGAACTAGATGTGGGAGCAAAAGGCACTTGACATCCTTAATAATATGAACAAGTATCTGCAAAACTTTCAGCAAGATCGCCACGTAATCGATTATTACTTAATATTAACATGACATGAGAGAGACACTTTGACTTTGAGAGAAAAACCGGTTATCATACCACGTTACGTTATTAAAAAGCTGACAAACAGATGGCTAGATACTTGTACATTTCTTCCACCAATAAATAAATGAGGAACGCTTTACTTTAAGTCTTGTCCAAACTTTCAACAAAACAAAAGAGGACGTGCTTCCATCAACTATCAACTTTAACTAAAGATGTTAAAGTGTCTACTTTACTAACTCATTCTCTGTTTCACGGAAATCTGCAATGAATAGACATGCTAAACTTTTTTATAGTGGAGCTTTTCCCTTAAACAGAATTTTATTTATTATGTAATATTATGTCACTTGATTTATGGGAGTATAGTTTGTAACTGTTCCAGAAAAATCTAGTTTCCGGGTATATTTTTTAAAAGTTTGGTATTCCTACTGATGATGCCGATGATGGTAGCAACGTTATTTTATAACATTTGCCTTTTCATTGTAAGAGTACGTACTTCATACCTTAAGCGCTTTCACAGGGAGTTGCCAAAAGTTGTAGTATTTTTCAACGGAAAAACAACAATACACTATAGAACTTGTACGATTCTAACAGACTGAGCTTTTTTTCGGCATAACGTATTTAATTCTATTGTGCAATCACAAAAAATATATATACAAATTCCAAACTTTTTATTGCAAGGTTGCAAGTTTGTAGAGAGGTTTCGTAATTTTGTTTTGAGAAGTTAAAGAGCGACCATTTCATATAGCCAGCTCAGTAATTTAGGAATCTCTCGGAATAATCATAGCAATTAAGTTAGACATCCGTTAGTTAAGAAATTTCTGGTGAAATTATTCCTGTCCTATCATATATAGATGGTAGAAGAAAATGCAGTGTTCAAATTTCGGAATTCATTCTCGCGGATTTTATATCTACACCATGGGGCTAAAGGGTAGCACAAAGCTTCCAACAAGAAAGAAGTACCATAAGTATTTTTGAACTTTTAAAACTCTAGTGAAGAATATCACGACCCCAATACCACTCCCATTATTGTATGAATTCTCCTCTAAAACTGAATGCTTTTCCCCTAATCTCTGCCTGTGTATTCGATAATTTTTAGCGTGCCTCTACATGCTTTCTCTTATTCGTCTAAAGATATTTCAATAACCAAAGCATTATTTAGCATCTCTTCTTGTGTACGCTGTTATCCGAAAACTTATGAAAATCTCTAAAAAGATGCCTACGTATTACAACATAATAAAAAGTTTCCTCGTAAGAAGAAGAGTTTCAGCACAAGAGTGTTCAATAAAGATTATGCAAATCAGGTTGGATGAATGGTAAATAAGAGGAAGATGCTGTCATCGGCTGAATATTAAACTTTGGAATTTTCTCTTCTCCTTTCCCTCCGCTCCCTTTTGCCTTGAGTTTTACATAATAATCTTTATCTATTTACCTAAATCCTAGTTTTTGCACATCTTTTAGATCCCAAGAGTATCACGTAGTATGCATACATTTTAGGTACGCACGTGTTGATGCTCTGCTGAAGCTGTCTGGAATGGAAACTGTTGTGAGCAAGTTTTAAAAAGCTTTTTAGGAGAGAGTCTTCTTCGTTGTCGACGGTTTTTATTTTTCATTGCGTAATTTCATCTTGTATACATTTTAAGCAGAAAATACTTGATGACGAAAATATACATAGATTTAAATTGATTTAAAATATTCTCTATCATCCTTTTTTATGCTCGTTTCCACTTATAGGCATAATGGTACATGCATCATTTACTCGACTTTGTGAAGGTAAATCTACTGGACACTGTACTTACAATAGCTGAATGGACAATGGATTAAACTAATAGTGCCCTTCGTTTCGTTCGTACAGACTAAAGTGTGACCTTCATGTCGCCAGTGCAAGTTTATGTGTATGAGTATGAGTGTGTTCACAGATGAACTACTCCTATACATAATATACACATATTATTCATTATTACCGAAGAAATGCAATTTACATTACAATGTTGTCTTCTGACACAAGACTCCAGTTGGAATTCCTTTGGCTCGCGCATGAAGGTCTTGAAGAATTAAGGAATTTTCATGTTTGCTGTCATTTGTTTTATGGTTGCCGTCCGTGCTACTTACGTTGCTCTTGCCCGACAATATCTCTTCATGTTCATGGTCATGAATTTTCAACAACCGCAGCATGCATTCTCCTCCTTTCCCCTCATTCTCCTCTTGCTTTCTTCATTATTGTTTCACGGATCTAAGTTAAGACTACAATATTATTATGTAAATCCTGATCATTTAGTGAACTACCACAAAAATAAAGCTCAAGATAAAACTGTAGAAAGTTTTTGTAGCATTTTCAGCTTCTATACGCATACTTGGTATTATACATCTTGATTTCATTCAGCTGGCCATACTTTTTGTTGTCACATTTCACGTTTTGTGTGTCTAGAAGAAGCGTAGAGATGTGTTTATTTTTTAGGCTGCACCAAAAACCTTTTAGTTCATTAACGATATGAAACGGAAACCCGAGCTAGAGAAAAGGGAGAGAGAGAATCCAATAATGCTAATCTAATGCTACAGCCTGCTGCTTACAAGACCAAAGCCTCACACTGTAAATCCGTCAGGATGAAAGCTATAATAGCGTATTTTATACAGCCGATTCGCTGAATGAATTAAACAATGCATAGGACGAACAAAAATTAGAACAACTATACGTTTAGACCAGGAAGAGTAAGATGTACCTATTTCAACACCATAGGTTTACTAAACATGTCTAGCTACTGCTTTAAAAAAGTAATGTTGATAAGTATTTGGTGGTGTCTCCGCCACCACCACCACTTGTTCACCAAAACTTATAATAGATTTTAACTACATGGGACGGGGAAGAGGCGAGAACTGATGCGGTTATTCTATTGAATTTTTTCCCCTTTGCTATGTTTACTACAAACGCGGCAATGAATATTATTATGGTGCAATGAACGAGATCATTAGAAAATAGGTACATTAAAAGGAAATGGTGGTTGATGTTAGTTGCGGTGATGGCAAAAGAGAAGCAAAACGTTTTAAGGAAAAGCGCTAAAATAACAGAAAACAGAGTCGAGAGAGACGGTATACTGTTTTGCTTTTTGTTGGTAAACTACAAGTTTTTCACTGGCTATGGCATCATCATCAGAAGCCATGCTGTTTTCACCCAGATGTGGAGAATCTTTAAGACATGTTTACGATTCATTACTTTTCCTTGTACAATAAGTGACACAGATACCGTATCACTTGTATGCACTTTATATGGATGCTTTACTGTGTATTCTGCTCAATTTCATGTTATTCTGGGTAGACGAACTCGGCAGACATGCATATATTTTTTTTCTTGTAAAATAAGCCAAATACTATAAATGTCGTAGTATATCCTTTTTCTTGTAAAATGCATCTTCATTTCATTTAAAATTCCTTAGGGGGATTTTCGTAAATGTATTCTTGAAAGGTTTCTTCATATAAAAAATTGCGAGAAATTGTGCACACACTTCACTTTTATTAGATTTTTATGCTTGATGTAGTTCTTGCTAGTGTATACATTTGAGTGAATTTTCCTCCTTTTTTGAGTGCAGAAAGCATATCATGAATTTGTAATAACCGGCATAAAATATATTTATCTAAAAACCCGATGTTTTAGCTTCTGCTACAGCAGGTTTCATGATTTTATGACAAGTTTTATGCCTTTACAAGTAGATGTTTAAAGCATTTTTTGTTTACACTAGCTGCATGTTTTACAGCTTCATCATCTCTTTAAAGTCATCCAGCTCGTTGGTGTCAGTGAAAAGTTTGACGTGATTTGATTTTATCCTTGTGTTCCCTCAGACACACTCGTGTTTTCCTTCGTTTAAGAGTTAAATTACTCAGACATGCGACAATGACAGCATGCATTGTTACTGGAGTATCTAGAAGAATCTTAAGAATCCACACGCTAGAGCATATCATATGAACGTAATGAAAATTAAGACGAGTAATTTATCATCGTTGTGTCCTCTTTTTCTCCTTTTCTTACAGACGCTGTACAAGGCCAGGAAGCATCACAAGATGTTGGAGAGGAAATCAGCAGGGTATCCGATGTCCACCATTCCTCAAAATGGCGAGGCAACACCTCTCTCTCCAAACAAGGGAAAGGCCGGGATTCACCCTGCAGAGAATGACGGGAAGGATCTTCCGGGGCAAAATGGTAAACTGCAGTCATCCCTTAGGAGAAAGTCATCAAATGGGCGGAATTCAATACGGCGATCACGGGGTGGCGATGAAGAGGAACAACCAGCACTATTGGGATCCTCGCTACCTGGATCAAACAATAGGCGAGCAAACGGGAGTATTTCAAGCAACCAACTTGTTCCAAGCCCACATCTCATTCAAGTTCCGAGAGATGGTGAATTCTCAGGTACAAATAGTCGACGGTGCTCTGGTGAAAGCAGTGGAGAGATGAAAGAACCCCACTACAATGGAATGCGAAGGTTTACAAAAGGATTCATTCGCTTTCCCTCCATCCGACGACCTTCCACTTCCAGAGGAAGTAAGAGTACCAAAAGGACAGACAGAACGTCTAAAATGCTAATGGCGGTACTGGTTCTTTTCCTGGTAACAGAATTCCCTCAAGGTATCATGCATTTTCTTACAGGATGGTATGGACCAGAATTTTTCCGCTGTTATTACAACACCTGGGCGGAAGTTTGGGATATGCTGGCCCTAATCAACAGCGCCGTCAATTTCATTCTCTACTGTTTCATGAGCAAGCAATTTAGAACACAATTTAGACTCTCATTTAATCTCCGCTGTTTCCACAAATACAAGTTCATGGGAATGAGCGCGTGTAACAACAACCAGGCCACGGTCTCAACCACTGTGTAAAAGAAAGTGTAAGAAAAATAGAAGACAAAATTAAGTCTCTAGACTGGACTTCTATTCTAATCATGATCGTACTTTGGCTTTAATGAGCATCATCATCATCATCCCACGCACACAAAATATTACGTACAACCTATTACAAGATAATATTATTGCAACGAAATTGCCGCTTTTTCTGGTAATGACGGTATTAATTTGAAATTACATGCACATTTTCCACATGAACAAGGAAAAAAAACAAATAAGAATCATTAAAAATGGAGCCGACAAGGTACACATAAGGTGAACAAATTTCGGGAAGCAAGCATCTGGTCTGTTTTGACATCGTATAGTATGTACATAAGGCTTGAGAGAACCGTATTATTATGTAATCTAGTATTGAGTATGCTAAATGAATAGGTGTACATATTTAAGGTATAAATATTTTTTGTTTTTCTCTACTTTCACAGACCTTTCACATGATACAATCTTGTTACAGGCGTTTTAAAACTAGGATACATAAATGGTAGAAAAAAAAGGTTAGGACCAAAGAGTCAAGACTAGCCTAAAGTTTTCAGAAGTCGTTTCATGTGCGACGCATATCCTTAGGTAAACACTGTGTGGAAAAACAGTTTTGAGTTTTCTTCGCAATTTCACTCTGATGTTCCTTTTGTCGACATCTTTGAATATTTGACAGTTGTTTTAAAGTTGTCATCATAGTAGTCATTGTCAGTCTCAAGAGAAATAATCAAGTTTCTTGGCATACAAAGTGGACATAGGTTCCTGGCAAGTTTATCTTAAAAAATAGGATCTACCTAACTAAACTAAATACATTTAGATAAATTATATAAGTATTTATATATATCTCTTTACAAGTAACGTATATATCTGCATCCAATTTTCTAAAAGGCTCACAAGGAACAGTACAACAAGCCATCCACAACGAATTCATAGCCCCAAGAACAACACAACACGCAGCCCCATGGTGTTTTTAATTATCTTCATGAATTACTTTTATGTAAAAGTTGAGTAAAATCTTCATAAATATTAAAGCAAAGTTATGTAAGCCACTATTCCTTCTTGGAAATACTTATTGTTAGTTTCAGTTCAAAATAATAGGCAGTAGAGATGATGTTACAATATGGAAAACTTTTAGGTCTTGACAAACTTGTTGTGCTATATACGTTAGTTTCGGTTTACTCTCTCAAAAGTCTCAAATAAATAGGCAGTCTGTGTGAAAATATTATATGTTAATTGAGTAAGTTGACTCTCTCTTTCTTCTTGTACATCTTTTGTCTGTTCACTGTTCATTTACACGAATAAAATATAATAAGTATTAAAACAAGAAGACGGAGTTTGTCTATGCATAAATGCGTCCAGAAATGTACGAATTACACACACATGTAGAAATACAAGATGTCCACCCACACTAACTGGCATATTTTAAGCGTTTACTTAGATTCATTCGAAATGCATGTGTATGTATGAGTATGGGTAAAATTTATAATATATATACCTATAATATTTAATATACAAAATAGGTAAACATTTAATGCTTTGCACAATGTTCAAGTCAGAACAATCTACTAATCTTTGAAGGAAAGTTTGAGTGTTTCTAGAGAATCCAGCTAGCTGAACGGGAAGTCATTTCTAATTCGATGTTACAAATCATAAAAACCCTTTGAGACTTTCAAACATATTTAGCTAAACTCATGCAAGTGGTAAAATGTCTTTTATTCTTAATGCCATAATATAATAACTGTCACATTGAAAGCAAGAATGAGAATGAATGTTACTCTGAAGTTTCGAGGTCGTTTTTAGACCGTTTTTAAATAAACGGTGATATTCAAAAATGTATACAGATATGTGTATATGATATATATATACGCATATAGATAATATGTATCTATTCATTGACTGCTTCTTTTTCTCGTTCATATTGTATGCTATGTAAAAATAATTATTCAAACAGTCATAAATATGTCATCATATAATTTCCTCGTCAGTTAAGTTCCATTTAGCCATGTGTAACGAACAACTTGAAGCAGAAGCAGGCAGAACGCAGACTACGATGTGTATTAAAAAATGTGTAGGTTTGTTTAGATTACGTTCTAATAATGAACTTCATCTAACGTACTTTTCTAAATAAGATTTGCAAAGAAAACAGTACAAGCAAAAGTTGAACACGTGGGATTTAAAAAAAATAAATGAAGAAAGGGACGGATATGGGAAAACTCTCCACTTAAGAGACATTTTCCATCTACTTAGCTGCTCGTCTTATTGCAAGAAAATGTGTACCCAAGTTTTCAACAACATTGAAATTGAAAAGAAAGTGCAATATTTGCTTTGTTACCATTCAGCCAACAAGAGTGGTTCAGTGTCTTGGGATTTTATTTGTTGATTTTTCTTGTCTCAAACCATTACATGTTCCAGTAAATAAATAGACGTAACTACCTATTTATCTGTAAATCTCTTTCTTCCATTTATGACATAAAAAGTGAAGGAGTTTACTATGCTGCAGCTGTATGAAGCAATACATTATAAAGTGTATACAGATATTTTTGTGCTTTTTATGCAAACACTATTCATAAAGAATTTCATTATTGTCCTGATAAGTAATTCTAGTTTCCGGCCCACTGAGTCCACATGACTTGGAGCATGTTTTATGTGAACTACTACAACTACATAAATCTCAAAATCGTTCAAGGTTTCTCCGAACCACTTTGTACTAAACAGTGGGGGAGAGAACAAATATAACTATATACCTACACTATCATGTAGTTACTCCTGGAATAGTATTATTATCACTGAAAGGAAGTTGAGGTTTGTTCAAGCATAAATAAAAAGCACTGTTTTTCAAAACTTTCAAAAACTATTCGGAAGCCTGCTGCTACTCTCACCATTATCATAATATTACTTGCATAACTCATACCAGAAATATTTTGTCTTGCATATCTGCTAGAAAGGTGTCCAAAGCTATACGGACAAGAGAAAGGGCAACGCTGATGATAATAAAATTAGACTTTATTCTTAACCTTGAAGATTATGTAAATTTTTCTGCATTATCTGATTCACTGAGCAAATAAAACATAGCTTTTGTGTAGGCAAGT
>JAQIXW010004062.1:0-12157 GCA_034700685.1 Willowsia buskii
CTTTCACCTACCTGTCGAATCTCCGAGACAATTTGTTTTGTAAACTCGATTCTCTTCACGAGTGCTATCTTCCGAAGTCCCACTTGTACCCCCTGAAAGAAAGAAATTCACACATTCGCAAAAAAATCTGCATTTTTCGCTTAATTGGATGCCAAAAATAAATCATCAGATTGCCTCATTGCCTATTTCACAGAAAAATCAGAGACGGAGAAAAACAAAATGTTTTTAGAGAAAAAAAAGATAAATACTCACTCTGTAAGTTGCCGTTTGCACGAACGTAGTTTGACCCACAGTTCCCAGAGAAAGTGAACCTCTCGAGCTTTCCTTCTCCTCCACCGGACCTTTCGGCTGTAGTGGAAAATCAGTGAAAGGAATATAAGTAGCAATATAAATAAGCACTTCCTGGAAGACGCATATCTATACTGCTGTGAAATATGACTCTTTTGTTTATCCCCGCATAAATGTATTTATTTCCCCTATCATGAATTTCAACAAGTCTCTCTCCGGCTGCTGCGGCGAAAGCCACTAAATTGACGGAAGAATATTTCTACTTATTTTAATTAACCAAACTTTCTGTTTGAAAGGATGCGGTCACTAGTGACTTGACTTGTAAAACAATTGTGTGTAGTGTGTAGTCTCTCTGGTTTGGTTTCTGGAAGAAAAGTGAATCATCTTCTTACTTTAGGTTCACTCGGCTCAAAGGAAACTTCCTCTGGTAGAATCCTCCATTTTGTGCTGGAAGCCGCCTCCACCTCACGTAAATGTCTGGAGAAAGCAGAGAGTTCAAACAAACAAGAGAACTAATCATTAAACTAGGAAAAACGGCAATTTTACTGCTCTACACACACAACAAACCTTTAAGCAGTCAAGTCTCAAGTCAGAGATGAAAAACCAAAAAATAATTTAATATTTCTCCTCTTTGATAATTCACCTGATCACTTGTGTAATTCGGAGGATGAAGAAAAAAATATAACTTAAATGTTTAACCTTCAAGTTTCCCACCATAACCGTAAAGAAGGAGGAGGAAACATGCTGACATAACAACTTTACATCTGTGGTGACTCTCACACGATACCATAAATTTCGCATACGCTTTCTCCCACTTTCACTTTTCAGTCCTCTACTTTCTCCACACATCTTTCTCTTTCAGAGCATCCTCAAACAAACAAGTGGAGTTATAATAATAATAAAGTGTGCGAGCTTTCTCCTTTTAAGATTTTCTTATTTGATACTCCTCTGATCCACTTGATCTACTTTGCTTGCACAGTCTCACAGTTCATGCATAACCCTTTCGCATTACCTAAGCTTTCTCTTTTTCCCTTTTTAAGCACACACGGAATACTTTTCCCTGTGTGCTTTCTCCTCTGCATAAGAATCTCGAAGCGTTTGCTCACTCCATTGCTTTCTCCTCACAGAAATTATACCGGAATGAAAGGAGAATGGAATAGAAAAACATGTCATATTGGAAACTCAAGTGTCATGCTAAAAAAGAGCTCTGAAGAGAAGATGTGAGTCATGTGAGAGAATCCATTATTGAGCAAGAGAACTTACCTCGGATGCTAATGCATTCTACATACTTTCTCCTCTTTTCTATTAATACGAGTAGAGCTAAAATACACTAATGGGAGAAAATTGGAGAAAGCATTGGAAAAAGTGGGTTTCAGCTTTGATCAATTTAAACAAGTATGAGTTTTGCAATTTCGAAAACAAAAATTTTCGCACACAAAAAAAGGGTTAGCAGAAAAATTGTATAGGAAATCACTTGAGTAGTAATCAAAAAGGAGCGACACTTTTTCTCTCATCTTCTTCCAAACAGATTTTCAACAAGCACTTCATCTCTATAGCAAGCAGGATGAAAAGAGTGGAAAAAAACAGGTTATATTTTTTTACCTGTAAACAAACACGATGACAGCCAGAATAGAAAGTGTGAAGACAAGGATGAGCCCTCCAATATATGGAATCACACCGACAGACTGATCTTTCAAACATTTCGCATCATTCCCCAAAAATCCACATTCCGGAACATCCGCCGGCGGCCCTTTCCTTCCGGGCCAGCGTATTTCTCGATTTGGGACGAACTTCAATCCTTCTTGGGAGAGATAATGGGCGACGACCTGTCATCCACAAAATTTTAATTGCTGATAAGCCATTTAACAACAAAGTATAATTTACCTTTCTCCATAACAATCATACTCTGAGGAAAAAAATCCCATCCAGAATGAAAGAAAGCACTCATTAAAATCCTTACGATCCTTTCTTTTTTTATTGTCAATGGCAAAAACTACGCTTTTTATTGTCCCCTCTCAACTCTTTCTTTTAGTGCGCAATAAAACCCAAATTTTTTTATTGCCAGTCATCATAACGACCATTGTGGCTTGGCCTGGGTGAAAAAATTATAATATAAAGTTGATAGAGAGTTCACCAAAAAAATGATGAGAGATCAGAGATGACTTTACTCCATATCCCCACATTATTATCCGCTGTTGCCATGCTAAACGCTGAGAATGTGACAAAAGCAGGAATCCTTTTTCTCTCGTCTTCAGGAAAAATATAAATAATGGCCTTTTTCACATCAAGTCAGTCCTATCATCAAACTGACTTTGACTTTTTTTTTCATAATATTTCCATCAACTCTTTTTTTTTCTTGTCGAGGGAGACGAACGCCCGAAATGTGAAGAAAAAAAAGCTACAGTCTCAACCCTTTCCTCTCTGACACTTGCATATTTCACGTATTATTAACGAGCAATGGACCTATTTGTTTGAACACATTATGATTTATGATGGCAAACATTACAAAAAATTTGCACTAGAATTTCATCATTTTTTTTCATCCAATTTTTGTGTAGATTTATGCATTACATGAAACGAACTGTAAGGAAACACGAGGAGCGAAGAAAAAAAAACAAGCTCTTTTGTAGCTAGTTAAGTGGGTTGAGATTTGAGATATTTTTTTATGCTCAAAAAATAATATATGATGAGCGACTTCCTCTTTCGTATAAGCTGTTATAAGAGATAATGTTGACAGAGTTTTTGCCAAATATTAGGTACAAGACGAAGTGCCCTTGTGAGAGAGAGAGAAAGTTGTACTTTCTCCAGATAATCTCTTACCTCAAACTTTCCAGTGGATGGATTCATGCCCAAAATTGAATAGTCAGCATCCCTATCTCCATTCTCGTCTATTGTAACATTTCCCGTGACTCCTGTCGCATATAACAGGACAATTACAGGATGTAATGAAAAGGTATTGTGATCAAAGCAACTTTCTCTTTTGCTTTCTCTTTTCTAAAGAGCAGGATCATAATTATACCTTCAAAAGTTCGGTTCCACATCCGCTGAGTAATCTGTTGTCCATCGTGTACCGATTCTTTGTCAGTCAATGTCTCGTTGAGTGCCATTCCCAGGAGGATGACACCGTCGTAAAACGCCCCGATGAAAAAGTTTACCTGTGAAACAAATAACAATTGACACAAGAGTGTTAAAAAGACACTCTGATTATATCAATAGTTCTACTCCGCTTGTTGACATCTATCATTAAAAATATTATTTTTTCTTCTTCGTATTACCTACAATTAGCTTCTCTGATTTACAAAAAAGCTTTCACACTTTCAAGAGAAAGTTGTAAAAAAACGCATGAAAATAAGAGAAAGTTTTGTTCAACTTTTTTTTGTCTTTTTTTATTGCAATGGAGATACGCGACATGAATTGATATCCTGTGTGTGTAGGCTTTCAACTTTTAGCAGAGTATTTATCGGGAATTTTTTCTAGACTAGTTGGGTGAAAGCCTAGATATACGAGTTGTGTGCGTAGAAAAAAAAATTGTCTCAAAAAAAGATTTGTTGCTTCCGACTTAAGACATCGTGCAAACATGTAAGACTCATAATAATGTAGCTGGAGGGCGAGTAAAAAAAACAAAAGGGTAAACAAAGTTGATAGAAAACCCGGTTTTTTTTCGTACTCTTTCTTTCTTTCGTAAAAAAACTTACTTCTTCGTCATCAGGAAAAGTAAAGTTGTAATCCCTGAGGGCTCTGGCTTTCACACTTTGCGAAAAGTTGCTCCAGGTAGATGACCGTGGCATGAGGAGGGAAATTGTCAAAAGTGCTTCGTACGCTTCCTTCGCAATCAAATCATTCTTGTCGCCCTTCCGCCACACATTTGTTTCGCTTGGTTTACTCTGGCGAGATTATTGCAGAAAAAAAAGGAGAAAATTGGGAATGAGGAAAAAAATGTATTAAAATTATGATTAAATAAATCCTCTTGAGATTAAATACATTTTTTTGGAGGAGGTTCCAAGGCTTTTGTTAAGTATATAAGCTTGTGTGACAGTTTGATAATCTCTGGTTAGAAGGCTTTCTTCTTAATTGACAGTTGTTCTTACCTTGAAAAGTTCGACATCCAAAAATGCCCATTCACCCTTGGTCAGCCCACGAGCATGAGCTTTCAGCATAAATTCCCGAACCAAATTCTCTTGAAGGCTGAGTATCACAACTGAGATCGATAAAAATAGCGTGCATATTATTACAAGAGGAGTATATACGGACATATTTACAAACACATCAAAAAACCGCAGATGTTTCATATACCGTAAATTTCCATATAATAGCACGTCCCTTATTAAATTTTCAGAATACTTTACTGCTTGTAAGAATATATATTTTAGTAAATCCTATTTAAGAGGTGTAATTATTTGAGGGTTCCCTCATATTTTTGGTCCATGGCTTTTATTTGGAAATTTACGGTCTATGAATTTTATATTTAGCTTCATGTATTTATTATCATAGCCGCCACACTGACGGATTACTTATGACTTAAGTTTTGCATTAAAAAAAGAATTACTTCTGGCATGTGGGGATATTTCTGTAAGCGCTTCGTCCATGTCTGGCAGATAAGTGCCG
Source organism: Willowsia buskii (assembly GCA_034700685.1). Taxonomy (NCBI): domain Eukaryota; kingdom Metazoa; phylum Arthropoda; class Collembola; order Entomobryomorpha; family Entomobryidae; genus Willowsia; species Willowsia buskii. Next base: position 4,894 of record JAQIXW010004062.1, read on the forward strand.
TCAATATCATATCCATACACTTCATAATCAGAATCTTTCAACCCGTTGATCAAAATTCTTCCTGCAACAACATAACACACACAAATTGAGAGAGATGAGAGCTCAGTCAACCAAAAGGAAGATTATTGATGGGGAGTAGGAACAGACAAGAGCATAAATATTTTATCCTCTTAAAACCCTCAACCTACTCAACCCATTGTCCATCTTCTTCTTACTTAATAGGATCTCTACTCTCATGACATGAAATAGACTAATCGTTACCTTTAGCAAATAGTAAATATATTAACGTATTTACAAGGATTACATGTGCTCCACAAAGGAAAATAGGATGAAAGGATTACATACAAAAAATAGTAAGAGCACTTGGGTGAATGAGTCTTCAGACAATTTTCTGACATTTCAAATCCTTAATATTATAGTACAGACATAGACAATCTAAAATGATAGTGATGAACCAAGTTTTAAATTTCCCGCCAACCAAGTTATCAGCTTGGTTGGTTCAGACATAATATGGAAGACTCTAGGAGCCAATGAGATTTGAGTATTTGATAAGCGCAAGATTTAAAAACTTACGGAAGAGTTCCAATCCCTGTACATAAACTGGATATTAAAAATTGTTGTTTTCCGCAAGTTTTTTAATCTCCCTTTCACCAAATAATCAGCTACCATTGATTCCCTGGGTTCTCCAAAGCTATTGGCCAATGAGAGCTCAGTTTTCGATCGGCGGGAAATTTAAAAATTTGTCTGGTCCCTTCATTTTAGATTTCCAATCCCTGTACTAACACTCTATTCTATTTATATCATAAAAAATATTATCCATTTACCAACAGTAAACGAGAAAAGATCTGTTTTGTCATAGACAATCGCAAGATGCTCCCATTTGAATCTCTTACAGATCGCATCAAAGACCAACTTCAGTCGACACTGACAGTACGATAATCTCGTCAACGTGGAGAACTCCGTCTTGTCGCCGAAAACGCCCTGGAAAATATTTTTCATTAAAAATGGCAATCATTCAGAAAAAATCCTCATATTTACAGATGCAGAAACACACACTCAAAGACATGCTGTGTGTGTTCTCTAGGGTGTGAAATTTGCGAAAGGAATATCTACGAATTAAAAAAAAGAACAATCTCAGCGACTAAAGAGAAAAGGAGACAAGGCAGTGGTTAAAAAAAGAAGTGAGTTTCTTTCTCCACCAAAACAAAATCTACTCTTGAATTGTTGACATTCCACTAGAATTACTAAATGTTCTTTAGTAAATTTTTTTTTTATTTCGGGGAGAAAACTACAGAGTAAAAGGTTGTTAGCTAAATTGATTTTTCCACAAAAAAAAAAATCAATTCCATCTGTCTTGAAATGGTTTTTTTTTTCTCGGAGAAACATCCACAAAAAAAGAAAGCACTGCTTAAAATAATGATACATTCTATTCACATCGATCATCACATTATCTCTTCCTGGTGATGACACTTGCTGATGAAAAAGATGCAAGCTTCTCTGTCTCTTTTTTTCTGGCATCGCATGGCAGTAAACACGCGAGCATGTTTTATATTTCCCCCTTTTCTCCTTTGATTCATCGTCGGCCACTCTAAACTTGACAGCTTCATCTTTTCTCCAGATTTCTCCAGTTTTTGGAGAAAACAACATTCTATTTTATATATGCATGTGTTTATAGCCTAGCAAAAATTGAGGAGGAAATGTGATGGAAAACCTGGCAATTAATTTAATGGGAAATTTACGATCTCTGGAATTCATCAAGGAAAAATTTATGCTTTCCCAATAAAATCTGTGTGTCGTGTCCAAAGTTAATTTTTTGACTGATGCTCTCATGTCCTCGTCTTTCTGTTGGGATGTTATTCTCTGTATTAAATTACGCCTTTGGGATTATCACTTTTATTCCGGGTTGGTGAATCCAGGGAAAAAATTATATTTTATTGCCAGAGATACACCACTACCCCGTCTTTTATCGTTAGTCCGAGAGATTGTGGAAATGTAGAAATTTTGGGATACCTACCGTATGGTTAACTTTAAGCTTTTTATTCAATCCACCAAGCAGTTTGTCACCAGAAACTTCGCTTTCCGTTGACGGAGGCTACACGCAAAATCCAAAAATTTTCATTATTCCAATTCCACAAGGAATCATGGAAAAAAGACAAAAAATAATTTCATGTTTTGTCATTCAACAAGTTAGACGAGAGAGGAGAAAGCTGAAAAAACATTTTATTTTTTTGTGTACGCATCGCTCCCCTTTCTATTTATTAATTAATGGAAAATTGTTCCGCAGATTTTATACCAGATAATCTCTTTTCTCTCTTTGGCATCACAGTTCCTTTCCCTCAGCTTTCTCTTTTTTTTTGGCAGATATCTCATCATAATTTGGACTCTTTCATCTATCTCCACGGTGGAATGAGCAATCTCGACAATTTTTAGGTGAGGAATTTTACGCTAGTTTGGCAGTCAACCAACCAACTTTTTTATATAAGCTTGTATAAATATAGCTTCTCTCTATAGCTCTCCAAATGACTACGAAGTTTGTACTCGAATGAGTAAACATCATTTCTCTGCTTTCTCTCTAACTGACGAGCTTTCTCCGGATACGAGGAGAAAGCATTTCCCGTCTGAAGGTCATGTTTTTTTCTGCTTGTTTAACGTAATCAATTGACAAATTTCTCACTAATTTCAAAAGATTCTCGAGAGAGAGAGCCTCGTTTGGGATTAAAAGGGAATCGATTTTGTTTGTGTCAAAGTCAACAATTTAGATTGGCATGTTGCCAAGTGTGTATGATTCCCACTTCGAAACCACTTTTCGATTCGTCATTAAATTTAATTTTTAGATACTTTTGAATAAATGCTACACAAATTCCTCTGATTATTATCGCCACACAAAACTCTCCAACTTTTCCCCAACATTAAAACAAGTGCTTCCACTGTTTTCCTTTTTCACCGCAAAAGACTGGCTGGTATACCTATTTCGAATGGTACTCTTCCGGAAATCGCTTTCTCTCTCTCTGCTTTCTAAGCAATTTCACCAAAAATCCTCTCTACTTTCTTCTCAAATCTGTTTTCTTCTTTCTGCTTTCCCCACTTAAAAAAATTTTCTCTGTAAAAAAATCAAACAACTTTACTGACACGAGCGGAGACATGGCAAGTCATTCTCTCGAGAATTTGTTTGAGTATTCTCGCAATAAAAAAAAGAGCGTCATATAAACAGACAATGTAAAAAATTTCTAAGCAACAATCAAGAAGAAAGTTATCTACCTACCTATTATGGCTATTGTGAAGTCTCTTTTTATAAATTTTTATTTTCTTACTGTTTTTTAAAGTAGAATTGTTGTGTGCATTGAAATAACGCTCTACTTGGAAGAAGAAGCAGAGCAGCGGCAAAGAACAAAGGTGTGCTCATGGGAAATGGGTACCTTTCTTCTATGGGTAGTTTTTTATGCGCATAGCCCTAAAAAAAAGAAAGCTGGACTTTTGCTGGAAAATGTTTTTTTACCTGGTCCCCTAGTCCCGTTACGACTGGAACATTCCAATAAGCTGAAAGACGTGCCACAGGCTCCAAAGCAAATCCACAAGCAGGTCCAATGAAGGAAATCACGTTTGAAAGGAATCTCATATCTGCAGCAAGCCCTGGAGTGAGACTGTTGTCACAGGTGGGATAGCTGGAGAAAAAAGAAAGAGAAAAATCTGTAGAAAGAGAGCTCTCTATGCAGTCTGCACTGTAATTAGTGGGGCATTATGGGACTTCTTTTTAAGAAAACTATTTCAATGAGTTACAGTTTTAACGAGATCTTTTTAAGCTGGAAAATGCAAATTAAAATGGTGAATAATAAAAGTCCGGAGGGATTTTGTAGAAACAAAAAGAGTACGAATTTTTTTGTCTAAACTTCAAAGTTTTTTAGCTAGTCAACTACAGAATAACGCACAAAAGCGAATTCAGCGGACATGGAAATTCTTACGGAGCCCAGGGATGACATGACCGGGATTTCAGGGGTAATTAAATTTTATGGCTTCACGATTCCTAATAATAATTTTAACATGGCAGAAACCTCGAATTTGGAAGAATTTGCAAAAAATTAATTTTCAGGGATTGTCTTTTACTGGGAAGAATTTTTCATGAATTTTTCAAAACAGCTTTTTTTCCCAAATTTGAATTTCCATACCCGGGAAAAACGTAAGAATTCCCATGCCCGCGAAACACTATCGCATAAAAGCATAAAATAACTTTTATTTTCTCCATCTCTCTTGCGAATTAGCGTACCAACCTTTTTTGAATTTTCTGCAGAAAAATTTTATGAGGACGGAGATAAACTTGATTGACAATGTCAAGCGCCATATCTACAGCTGGGGAGCACTTCTCCAAGTCAAACGCGGATCCTGTACCGGACACCAAGAGAACTCCGACATTATAATGTGTAAATCCTGTCGTATCATAGTCAGCCAAACTGTACGACGAGGAGACAACAAGTTGAGAAGTTGGCATATCAAGAAACATAATATCTTCACTAGCGCCACCACTATCTCCAATAGTTTCGCTTTTATCAGTTCCCCGATCAAATTTCACCTCCGCTCCACTCATATTCCTCGCTGGATGCAAAGGGAGCTCAAAACTTTCAAATTTCTCTCTCCCTCCATCACTCCAATTACCATGTTCCCGACTGACGCCACTGGCGCTACTCCCTCCACCCGTTATAAACTCGTCAGAATTTCTTGACACGTCTATTTTCGGCGTGCTACTACTCCTCCGACTATAACCACCAGTGACACGAGGAATGTTGCTGTTGACATTCAAATGAGACATGTTTTCCGCCGAATGTCGAGATCTTCTATTCCTGCGGTTACCTCCCCCTCCAACAAGACCACCGCCACCTCCATTCCTTTTCCCGTTGCTATTCTCCATAATCAGTTTATGAAAGCGTAAATCAGGGAAAGTAGTGAAAGCACTATTTTCACTTGGCTCACTTTCACTCTTCTCATATCTCTTCCCCCCACCTGATGGCGACGACGAGGAGGACGACAAGTGATGCAGAGTAGGTACACTTGGCAACGAGGAATAGTGCGGAAATAGCTCATGTGTAAATCCATAAACATTTGTGCTATAAATATTTACAACTTGATTTCTCCCATAAAGCCCGACTCCACTTTCACCCGCTCTTTCCTTCCCAATAATCTCCTTCTCTGAATAAATGTCAGTCTCCTCATACCTGTCTCCAAAGTTTCTCTTGATTGGGGAACTAGTCAATAAACTGGTTGTGTCATCATCAACACCAATTTTATGAGAGGCAGCTACCACACTGCCGGTACTAATCACGAGGAAGAGAAACACAAGAAAAATGTTTCTGGTGGACAATGGAATGCGGCATTTCCCATTGTCTTGGCTCCACTCAATAGTCGCTTGGAAGAGAGAGGATTTTTTGCAGAATGCGAAAAACAGACTCCTCTTTCCAGTTGGGCGAGAGGGGAAAGGAGTGATGTGAAAAGGAAAAGAGTCGAGAATCCGTTTTCGCAAGAGTAAGCTCCTCATGTTGGTTGGAATGATGGGTATCCGCATCCGACTGAGCTGGTCTCCTCTTTTGCTGCTTGGTTATATGTTGAAAAAAATATCTAAAGCGAGACGAGAGCTCTGTATTTTGTGTGCAGCTTAAAAAAATAGTTTGGTTCTCTGGTCTCCCCAAAGATGCATAACTAGTTGGGAGGACGATACGATGATGGAGCGTGTCGCACGAGAGAGAAACTCGCTGTGTGTGGAAAAAGGGAAAGTTTCTGTAGCCTTTTTTTCTGTGGAGAAAATATATGGAGAAAGTTTATGGGAAAATTTAGTCCGCATATATGAAACTCATTCCTACGCACTTTTTTCTGATTAGAGTTGGAAAAACGGAAATGAGTTGAGAGATATGGTCTCTGTTTTAAATGGGAATGGTAATATCCTCTATATGCCCAGGGGTATTTAAGAATCATCCTTGAAAGATGCACTAATCCTTATGGGCTTCTAAGGAAAAAAATATTATTTTTTTATGTGGGATCTCGAATCATTGCCAAAAAATTCAAGGGTGAAGGGTATCCCAGAATTTGTGGGTCAATAACGGGTAAAAAAGAAAGGATTAGGGTAACGAGCATTTATTTTTTAATAAAAAAAATAGTCAATTAGTTTTTTACCCATTAACCGTTTTGTTTACAAGCGCTGTCATTCTTTATTCATCTCATGAATTTATTTTCCCTGTTGTGTAGAAATCCGTTTAGCAGTTGTGGTAAATCATCCTGTCTCTCTTCATTTTTCGGTGGGTAAGGGACCATCCATATATTACGTTATCACTCTTGATTTTTAGGACCCACCCACCCCCTTCTTAATTTATCTTTCGAACTTGTATTTACTTAAAATTAATTAAAGATATCATCCACTTAAGAAGACCCATCACCCCCACCTCGATGATAACGTGATATATGGATGCCCCCTTACACAAACAAGCTAGTGTTCACAGTGGTTGCTAAGTTCATTAATTAATGTTGATGAAACTGACGCAAGAAAGTAAGGAAACTAATTAATTAAATCAGAAAGTATATCTTGGAAGAAACTTCCATAATAAACTGGAAGAAAGCCAACACACAGTGACGACGACGCTCATTTGATTCACACTCATTTACATGGTTGACCTATCAGACTGAAAAAAATATAACTTTCATGGAGAAAGTTTCTCATAGAAAATCAATAAACACTTTGGAAGGAAAGCATTGCCAAAAATAAACGGTGAAAAAATATAATGTCTCTCTGATGCAAGCTTCCAGAGAGAAGCAAACAAATTCCTAATTGGATTAAAGGATTTAATGATATGCAGTTTCCACGAAAAACAACCAAAGACGCAATCTGGATGGCGAAACTTAAAAAATAAGCTTGCCAATTTCAAGGACAAAATTTCGAAACTAAAAACTTGTTTTTGAAATACAAGTCGCCATTCTCTCCACGACAAGATTTACGGTCACTACCCTCAAGTTTCAAAGGAGTTCTGAAATCGATACCTATTTTTTTTAAAGAATTGCTCAACCCTTTTCCATCATCTTCTCTGCTCATTTGACAGTCTCCATTATTTCGACGAGTCATTGTTGCTCCTGCAAAAGTGTAAGCAAAAAAAGGAAAAAATGACAAGTTGACAAGAAGTTGCATCTTGGTGTGTGGTCTCCTCCTGTGTCTCTTCGGCTTGGGCTTCCTTTCATGGAGACCCGAGAGAACAATGAATTTGAGAGACTGTAAAAAGGAGAGAGAGAGAGA
>JAQIXW010004063.1:0-12154 GCA_034700685.1 Willowsia buskii
AGCTCCCATTTGGTCCCAAAAGACGAGCATCATAAACTTGCAAGTGCAGTCACACTTCCAGGTCGTCCAGATTTAGGACTGTCTTCATGCGATGGGTCGTCACTACGGAATTGCCGACACCATCAACGAATAGTTGATTGGTCTGGCACTGGATTCACACCATGTTTTTAAAAAAGTTCATTTTTAATTGATGAAGAAGAAAGACTTTTCCAAAAATGTAGTTTCACCTGGACACGAGTATCTTCAGAAATGAAAAACGTGATCGTTAATATTACCAGCTCCAACTCTACAAAGCAAATGATTTGTACTGCGAGTAACCCACCATTCAATAGCCCAAAGCATTCTCTATCAGAGAATATACAGATCAGTTTAATTATGGAAGTCGTCTTCGCGAAAAGCGTTACCAAAGTTGATGCAGATTGACTGATAATGCCTTCGTATTTCATATGGGTATACTTGTATAACTATTTCATCTTTGAAAACCCATAAATTTCTAGAGACGGAAAAAGTTACTTCACTGAGAGAAGTAGTAGCTGTTAGACAATACCTGTGCAATAGATTTAATATGGCACAACACTGCATTCGACTGCAATCTGCAATCCAACCAAATTATGTACCTACTTTAAAAAAATAAAGCAGTAAAACGAGATGTTTGGATTGTCACAGTAGCAGTTTCGAGTTTACTAGTAGAAGACTTCTTTTTTGGTGCGCGTAACTAACTGAGCCATACAATCCCCATCATACCTTACACATAAAAAAGCTGAGTTTAATTTACAACCTTTTTTCTCCGTAGTACTTCCATAACTTCTCAGAATCCATTATAAATTTTCGAATGCTCAGGGAGGAGCGCGACAAGACAAGATGCGCGTTGTAAGTTGCACACATTTAGATTTTAAATGCTTCATGTATTGTAAAATTCCATTCCACTTCCATCATACTTTTAAAGCATTGCAAAAACATATATTATTCAACTGTGTATATTCTTTCAAAGCAGATCTATAAAACTGGCGAAATCAGACAATTCTAAGACAAAGGCTATCTCATATTTCTCAATCGTTATAAACACATTAAAACTCGTCGTTATTTTATAATGATATTTCGGTTACATATGAAAAACAAGTACCTTATATTAGACTGTTTAGACTCAACGAGTTCCGTTTGGCACTGAAGTAAAATAGACAGACAGATACACATAAAAAAGCCTACGAAAACCTATATTACGACAGAATAATGTACAATATCAACTTCACGGTTTGCTTTACATTCAACAACAACAGTTACAGTATGCAAGTAACATTTGTCAGTAGTCGTGGCCCGTGGGCTCGCATCTTTCCACCAACTAAGAACCAACAATGCAATACATTTGTTGATGATGATGATGATGATAACGATTACGATTACTTACGTGCACAGTACATGTCTTTGACGCAAAGACGTTCAAAATGTGTTCATTATAACGCAGGAATACAGCACGCTAAGATGCGTTTATATAAGATAGTATATACATGCTATCATGTGTTAGATAGAATACACAGGCATATAAAATGATTATGGTAATTTACAAATCGAAATTTTTACCTGTAATAATGTGTGGCTATATCAAATTAGACAAAGTTGTGTAATGTCAGAGAGGAGAGAACAATACTATTGGCTGACATTAATTTGCAGACCAAGGGTACGATTATTACCTAAATGAAAATTTTTCAGTATGCAAACGGAGGTGGTGTGTGTCATAGGACGACGCAATCGGCTAACAGCTACAATATTTGCTATCTAATGAAGTACTACATCAAACCTCTTGCATAATAGTAGTTTACAGATTCTTCGCAGTTGTAACCCCTTCACCATTTTGGTAATTTTTCTTTTTTTGGTGTATCAAAATTTCAACGATTATGATTAGTCGACAATGAGCAATAGTATTTGATTCAGTGGACAATTTATTGAGTTGATTTGTCCAGTTGTTTTCATGTAAACTTTCAATGTTGTACTTGTGGACTTAAAAAACATTTTTTTGTGTGTGATTTCTTTTCAGCCCAAATCAAATTAGTTTGATAAAAAGTTCAGTTTACTTTTAATTACAACGGACGCTTAAAAGTGTACAATCAGAATCATGGAGACTGGAACCATTGACCCAACTGAGATTGATTGGACTCCATTTGCTCTCACGCATGTGGAGTACCCTAGAGGTAAATTAGATAAAGTATACCTATATGCATTGTTCTAGTTTTAAACAGATTTAGTCGGGATTACTTAATACGTATATTGTTAAATTTTAGGTGACTTAATAGGAAAAATTCTAGCAATTTTTAGTCTCATGCCAATGGCCATAATTGCTGGATTTATTACGCTAATTATGTTCCGCCGAGATCTTCATACTGTAAGCCAAGCAAGTTTGCATAATCCAAAAATGTGTATTTATATTTGAAAAAGTTGTAATCACCTATGAAATGCTTTGCATGATATTTTTCATAGATAACATTCTTTGCGGGACTGCTTCTTAACGAAGGGTTGAATATGGTATTAAAGTACACTATTCGTGAATCACGTCCAATGCACAGGAAAACCCAGTATACAGAATATGGCATGCCCTCGTCTCACTCCCAGTTGATGTGGTTTTTTGCAATATATTCCGTATACTTTACTCTTTTTAGGTCAGCCTTAATTATTTTGTCAGTTTATCTAAGTCAGCATTATAGTGTACTTGCTGTACGATTTTGGTCACAATTAATTTTGTGAACTTGTTAAAATAGACTTCACAGATATCCGGGTAAAGGTTTCTATTACCAGCTCCATAAGCTCGGGATAATCCTAACAGTATGTTCAGTGGCAGCCTGCGTTGCTTATAGTCGGTGAGTATAAAAACTTTTATAATGCATACTTCGTATTTGTGTGAAATTCATCTTGTTTATGAATGTGTCAATTCATGAAAATTCATGCATTTTACAGTATTTACTTGATGTACCACACTTGGGCACAAATTTCATGGGGAGCAGTGATTGGAGCTTTGTTTGCCACGCTTTGGTTTGTTCTGACAGAATTTGTTTTTACTCCTCGATTTCAGGACATCGCAGCTTGGTTAGAAATTAAAATATCAAATATATTATGTGAATTCAACATGATTTATGATTCATTATTGGCAAAATAGTGCTGATTCTTTTAAATTATTATGCAGGCCTATATGTGAATTTTTGCTGATACGAGATACAACGCTTATTCCAAACATCATGTGGTTCGAGTATACCAACTCAAGACAAGAAACTAGGACCCGATCAAGAAAACTTGCATCACTGAAAACTCAATAATGATGCTTACCTATGTGGATCATATATAAATACAAATTTCATGTATTCAGCTACCTGACAATGTATTCAGCAAATGTTTCATTGTGTAAAAATTAACGAGGTCATTATTTTAACCTTTCCGCTATAAAGTAATTACTCGATATGTCCACTTGCAGAACAGCTCCATGTTGATTCCGGAAGGGAATTGTTAGGTTTAGATAGAATATATAACAATAACTATATCTTCATCTGTGATAAGTCTATTCGACGGAAATGAGAAACGAAAAGAAATGTCAGAGTTTTTCTTAAAAATGCGTGTGGATCTAATTATCAATTATATAATAAATACTTTCAAAAGGTTTTAAAAAATATACAATCCATCTCTCTGGCAGGGTTAAACACGCGTATTAAGATTGATAAGCACACACATACCTTAATAATTTACTTTAAATTATTCGAAAACATGCATTGTTTTGATGGATCATTCAATATTATTGTACATATTATGTAATACAATTTTACTTGTTTACCATTTCTCGTTTAAGATGACACTATACTATAATAATCATGTTTTGTGTTAATTCAAACGTTATTTTCCATTAAACCAAAGGTATTATCGCATTTTGGCAGATCTTCTGCTACAAAGTGCTGCTAAGTTGTAATAAATGAAATTAATATGAAATTATCCAAAATTAGAGAATTGCATCTAAATAAATTTATTATCAGTCGATTGAGATTCCAGTTCATAATTCATTGGGTGTGGTAAATTTACATGACATACGACTATTACGACTTATAATTAAAGTATACTTTTTTTTATATACGTAGAATTATTATCTTAATTTTATAGCTGTTTAAGTAGACACATTGATATATATACCTACATACTCTTCATACATACATAGTTGAGGTACAATCAATTTTTGTATAAAACCCAAAATTGTATGCAAGTTCACTCACTCTATTACAACTTACAACTAACACAAGTATAATGTAGACTAGCTCAAGAATAATTTTTAGTAAACCTTGATATCGAGAAATTACTCATATTCGAGAAACATAAAGACGAACAAAAGACTTAAACTAAAGCATTTTATAATTAATCATATGCATGATGACATTAAAAGAAACTTGGATTGCTTAGTTTTCGTTCCGAACCAATCGGGCCATCTCCACTCCAGCGTCGTTGTCGATTGGTTTGTCCAGGAGGTGGACAAAGATGAAGTATTCTTTGTTCGCTTGAAATATGAAGATCCAGACTGTGTAAGAGGCTACTCAAGTGACTCTCGCTAGGATGCTGGACATTCGGAGAACTCTCATGTACACGACAAGTTGAAGGGACAAAATCAATGTGTAGGATACCATCGAAGGAACCGTCATATCGGAACCGAAATTCTTCGCGGAACCCAGCAGAAGAGCATGGTCGTCGTCGTTGGAGAAACTGACCATCTGGCCTCCTTCTACAACGACGGCGAAACATTAAGTCACCGTTAAAACCTCGTGTTCGTGCAGCAATATGAATGGTCTCTGTTTTGGGTGGCGGTTTAGGTTGTGGTAATCCTTTCCTGAATCTTTCAAAGTCATAATACAAATGATCCCCATCATTCATTTGAAACTTGGCTTTCACCTCATCATACTTTTTGTTTTCAATGGAACAATAATAATTCAACGGGGTAAGGTTCATTGTTTGAATTTCAGTCTTGGCTGCAATACTTTCTACAATGCCTCCATGAACACCAAGCCTGTTCAGGTTACCCGTATGAGATAATACAATCGTTTTTAGATTTTCTAGAACGTCGACAAGAAACTGAAGATCCTCTGATCGACAATAGAAACGGGATATTTCTAATACTTCAATGGAAGTCGGAAGCATTCTCAAATTGATGAGGCTGGGTTGATCAGGGTACTGAGGAAATCTGCGATAGTCATCCGTGTTTCTGTACAACATCAGTTTCTTCAGATTAGTTGCATAACGAAAAACACTGACGTCAGCCGGAGTGAAACCAGCAGGCGCTGCTTCTTGAGATGGAGACAGTCGGAGGTCCTTGAGTTCCACAGAGGTGAGAGTACTGGCATTTTGCAGTAGTGGTTCTCGAAGTAAGTCAAAAGGTATTCCAACAACATAATTAGTGTTCACTGCGAGGAGTCCCCCTTCAGTTAAATTCATTCGGATATCTTGCAAACGGGTCTGAGCATTCAGAAGGGCAGTCCAAATAGGCAAATCCTTTGTGACTGTTGTAATTCTAAGCACAGTTAATTGTACATGTTGTAGCGATTCTTCGACTGCTGCTGGTAAAACGATACTTGCTCCTGCTTCATTTGGGTGATTAGCTTCAGGGACCAGTGATACTGAAAGATTGTGTAACTTCTTGTGTCGAGAAACGAACTCCATGAAGGAAGAAGCGATTTGATTGATTGAAGAAATTTCACAATGAAAGTTAACGGTTAGCTTCTCCAGATCGGGCATGTTGTATGATAAGATTGCAGATGTATTCGTCGCAATTGCTTTGCCTTCATCTTTGCACATGTAACCAAGAAGCCCAAGTTTCTTTATCTTTGAAAATCCGTTCAATCTTCTGTCTCCCATGAGGTTCTCTTGCATGAGGGCAAATTTTGTGAGCGAAAATTCCTCCAAACCTACAGCTTGATTCATAATCCGTTGAAAGCTATGGACGTTGATAGGACCCCAAAATCTTAGCCTCCGCAGTAAGCTCGGGAACTGAAAAATCTCCTGATCGCCTAAGAGTCTTGTTATCAAACCGTCCCTTATGCGTAATTGGTACATTCTATTCAGATCCGTCTTCCCATCGTGAATAATTACTGTGAACTCAAAATGTGCATCAACCACTTCACGCCATTTTTTACACACAGTTCGTGCCTGTACCAGCTCTTTTTGATTCAACTGAGACAAAATTAGCACCCATACCTAAAGAAGAAATAATATATAATTCAATAAGTTACTTCAGATATTCAAATGTGGTTTGAAAATTAATTCTCATTTCATAGTTTTTCCAATATACCTCATTCGGTATCTTCATAACTGGCTGGCTTTCGTCCTGCAGAATAGAAGCAGCAGCACTGGTTTCAGGAATGTCTTCCATTTGATTGGCGTTCATTATGCTTCTTGTATTTTCTAAATGAAAAGATCAGGAGATTGCAACGTTGCACCGATTTAATTTTTAAAATTTTGATAATTTATATCAAAGTTGCTTTATTAAAATTACCTTCTCAAAACCACAAAGTCTCAATCTAATTAATCCAAAAAAGGTCCTCAATTATGACCTGTTTTAAGCTCAGCCTTCTGGAAAGGAGGCTACAACACAAAAAATGACAAAGCATGAACACTTCATTTGACAACTGGCCTACTCTACTCCATTCCTCTGGTCAGTTCGTTTACATGTAGTTTGATCAATTTATGGCATAATAGGCCTTTAAATATTACTGTAGACTTCCTGTATTAATTAGGGGTGGATACTTGGTTGGAATCCAAGTCTTTATAAGTTATTGCTGAACGAACACGGTTATATTTAGTGTCGAATGCCAAATTTTCCACGTGTATTGGTATAAATTAATAATAAACTTTAACTTTGATTTGCATTGATGATAGTAATAATAGAAGTATCAACCAACCGAAATCAACATTTAACGAGCATTCTTTATAGAAACATTTGGTAAAAGTGTAAAAAAAAAGTACGCTCAATTTTTCAGCAAAACCAGTAAGCAATGTGTAATTTTGACAAATAGTTTTAGTTAAGTCAGTTATTAGTTAGTTGTTAGTAAGTGAAAATAGAGTACCAAAAATAAGAAGTCTGATAAATAACCGACTGAATAAGAATCTAAAAACGATTAAGGATGACTACTTGCTACTACTTAAAAAACATAATATATAATAATATGTCAATCATTACCTCCAACTTCTCCATTAAAATTTTATGTTGCAAATACGTATTTAAACAGCCCCAATATCCTTTGATTTTTTATTTCACTTTTTTGCACTTAACTATGATAATTAAATGCTAAAGAAGACTTTGAAGATAACTTTGATAACTTTGAAGAATAATGCTCCAACTCCAAGAAGCTTAATTGAACAAGTAATTATTAGCAGGCAGTGAGCAAGTGAGCACATAACCTTTTGTCTTGTCTATAGTCTATATGTCTGACTGACTATACTCACTATACTATAACTATAAACATGAGTACCTAGTAGTATTGTATTTACTTGTACAAGTACGAGCATTACTTACCTCTTTACCTCTACTAAAAACAAGCCAAAAGGCCACAAAAGCAAACTTGAATGCACGAATCGAATGCACGGTCCACAATACAATGAAATGAATGAGAAGCCTCTCTCTCTCTTCTTCTCCTCCCTACTTCTACAACCTCTACTTATACTTCTACTACCATAAATTCATTATTAGAGCACATCAATCATCTCATTTAATGTTTTCATCGTTTCATCCATTTTGTCGTTTATGGAAGTAAAAATTCCAACGGTAATGTAAGTATTTGCGTTGGTTGAGGTGCATAAGATGCATGCTACAGCTAAAAGAATTACCTCAATTTACACACTGAAATGTGAAACGTTACGTTACGTTCAAAACCAAAGAAACACTTCTGGACAGCCCAACAGGCTTGAAGTTGGCTTTACATTCTTTTGTTGAATCATGATGACGATGAGATGAAAATATGAAATTAGTATTGATAGAAACTAGAAGTATGAAAATATTGTACTAAGCCATTATTTGAAAAAAAGCTAACTTTTCCGTCCGCGTCCTACGCCAAATCTACACCATGCTTCAAAAGTCATCAATTTGAACAAGCTAAGGGTTTGATTGATATGCAGGTCGAACTCATTTTGCAGGAATATAGTAATTTTATGCATTTTAGTCGTGGCATAAATGAATTGGTCTATATTATATTACAAACGCACTTGATCAAGATTTTAATTGTCTAAAACACACGCACAGACAAGACACAAAATGAAATGACTTTTGCAAAAATCAGAAATAATGTCATCCACTCATAAATACAAAAGTTATTGAGGTACTTAACAAAGTTTGATACCTTCTTATCAAATAGAGTAAACCTATCAATCAAATATGCTTTATGTTTTGCTCTATATAATTTCCTCATAGATTAACTAAAAAAGTACATCATTTTTACACACTTTGACAGAGGATTTATCATTTATTACATTCGTACATAATTCTTGTCACCAAGTTTTCTTGCGACCGAATTTGCCAAAATTTGACTTCTCATACTGAGGAACTCCGTCTTCCCGATTATCTGTTGGTACGGAGAGACTGCGTGCACACCCATCACAACATGACCCAACTTCGAATCCAGTTTCGCATCTAAACGTGCATTACGGATCAAATTCACAATCCAGCGCTCAGCATCATCGGTGGTCATATCCAGTTTCTCCGCCAGCATTCTAAATGATTAGATTAGCATTCTAAAGTTAAGTAATTTAAAAACAAAAGTAAAATAATAAGCTTTTTTTGAATATTGCTATTGAATAACTCACCCAATGCTGATACACTGATGGATACGACAGAAAGTTTCAAAAATCATAAGACGGGCATGATCAATGAACTCATTGTAACAACTAATCAGGAAAAAGTCGTTAGAGAGGACCGTCTCGCATTCCTTCAACTTCTTTTGCGCCCCATCAAAGTCAAAGTTGACGTGTAAGCATTCAATAAACTCAGTAATTGGATCCTTGTAGGTGTACGATTCCTAAAAATCCATTAATTTTCAAAATCAAGTAAACGCTGCTGATATCATGAAGTGAACTCGAAATGACACTGCATATTATTTTTAGCTGTTCATACCTGCTGAATAACCTGAACAAGTTCCTTCATGGCGGTCGAATGCCGGTTGTGTTTGCTGATGATAACAGCAGTGGCCCAATACCTCAAAATGTGTGGACAAGTTGTTTGAATAACATTAAGATATTTAGCGTTATTAGACAGCAAATCCAACAAAAAGTCCCAACCCTTAGCATGATTAAAATACAAATAAAGTCCCCAATGAAGAAGCCAGGTTCTTTGCTGAAGGGTCTGGAATAAAAAAAAATTAATTAAAATACAATGCATGTACAGCGACCCTTGGATCATTTACAATTTATTAAAATGTATTTACTCTCGGGAATAAAATGACTCACTTGCAGAGAATTCCTGAAAGGATCTTCATCGATGTAAGTTTTCAGTTTCTCAAAATCTTCCATACCGTAATCCCATTGATGCAACAAAATGTTACATGCCAGCTTACCCCATAGCCCACTCAAGTAATTCTATCACATCAAGAATAATTTTTAATAAATAGATTTGCAGTATAATTTTCGTGAAAAGTGAACAAATCTAATAAACCACACCTTACCTTATCGGTGGTGGGCACCAACTCGTTATGCAAATTCAAATACTGTGAAGCAGTTGAGTAATCGCCGCACTCGTAGTACAGCTTCGCATCATCATAAATCGAATCAATTTTTTCGGGCTTGAACTATGGGATAATCAATGTTTACAAAATATATATTAACTTTATAATTACAAACAAACTAGGAATGTAACATGAGGGTAACATAAAAATCTTAGTCTTACGTCGTGAGTCTTCACTAAATACTCAACAAGCTGCCGGTAATCCCTTGAGTTCGAAATCTGTTCTGCCAAGCCCGGATCCTCAAGAATTTGGGTTATAATTTTTGAAGTCTCTTGGACAGCTTTGTAATCTTCGACCACTTTTTGACGCTTGTCTAGGAATTTCTAAAACACAAATTATTCATTAAAAAACGCATTAAGCAAAATTGTTCACGTTTGGAGTAGAATAAACTAACACACTCTTAATTATGTACATAGTTAAACTTTTACCTGCGGAACCTCCACATCTGGGTGCAGTTTCTTAAACACGTCGATCGCGTAGTCCACCATTTTCGTCTCGGTAAGGAGACCAAGTTTGCTTTGCAGGACATCATTTGAGTTGTAAATCTAATTAACAGATAAAAACATCGTTACACACCTTATTTCCACAAACTCCAAACTTAAACTTATTAAATTTAAAACTTTCAATTTTGATTGTTGTTATTTTAGTTTGTTGACTCATGTTTTTCTTACATTTTGGGCTGCCAAAAACTCCAAAAGTGGTGCAACCAAATGACGGTCCAAATATTGGCCAATTTTGCTTGTAAGATCGTACTGAGCCATCTTGATAAACGCTTTCCAAACTCCAATTAAATTTTCTAACCACTTGAATTTCAAATTTATCTCACCAACACAATCCCAAAGAATTAAATTTAGACAGATGTCCAAAAACAATCCTTTTAGCTAACACAGTGTACTTGTGTAAATGCACACGCTGCAGTGTCGGCTATCTGAAGAGATGAATTTGAGATTTGGAGGCAAAACTTGTCAAGAAAGCCAGTATAGTAGTAGCCGAGTAGTCGCTTTCTTCACACACAACGCACAAGCGCTCAAGTTGAGAATCTGGTAGTCTAGATGGCACTTCAGCTTTCAGTAACACCCAACCAATGCATTTTTGAGGAATGACCGTTTCCATTGTTCATTCTTCATGAATTTTCTATAAAAAAATGTTTTACATATGTTAAATTTCACACACACACAGATGACATATTATTATGGATTTTCGAGATGAGGGTTACCTTTTGTATGAATTCAATCAACAATTAAACTAGGCTTCTGCACATATTATTTAAAAAAGGGTTTTCTGTTTACCCCAGTTCATACATTGCTTTAAAAACTTCTTTTTACTTGCCAGATTGCACTAAAAAATATAATTGCTGCTCATTCTTCATTCCATATCGCAGTCTTAAGCCATCATGTCGAGATACGGCATTGATCTTAAAAGATTTTGATCTCACCAAGAAAATTTTTATTGCCTTGTCTGTCTCCATTTACAACATCCAAAGAACTGACTAACTGCTGGTGACTTTGGTGGTGGTGTGGTGGCGAGGTGATGTTTGAATGTCTTTTCATCTCTGAGAGTCACATTAAAAAGTAACTTTTGTTGGATACTAATGGCTCTATATAATCTGTAAGCACAGCAGTGTAACAGTATATTATTATATAATAATATTGAATCCACTACGCTGCCACTTTTTTATTGTAATGGTTCATAAAGACTCGGCATGTCATATAGTCATGCATGTGGGCAGAAATGCTAACCTGCAAGAAAGAAAGAAAAAAAGCTCTAAAAATTTATTACAGCCACATCAGTGGAATCTTGCAACCACTTTTTGGGACTCGAAAAACCAAAAAGTCATAAAAATGTTGGAAGATGAGAAAAAAAGAAAGCATTTCCTCTACCTATAATAATATTACGATGTTGTGTAATAATGACTGGTTTCAGAAGTACGGCTGTATATTATTATTACTAAAATATTATTCCTTGGGTGATGGCTTTTTACTGACTGAAACTCTGCTTTTGCTGGTGGTTCTGAAAAACATTATTATTATTCTGTTTAAAAATTCTTTTCAAATTCATCAACTCTTTTTGTCAGAAGTAGAAACTATAAAGTAGAGATATCGTAAACATTTTTTAAAAAATATGGACGTGTTGGTGTTCATACGCGGCTCGAGCTTATTGTACGACATCATTATTAGAAAAATTTCACCCAAAATGTTGGACAATAAACAGTTTTGTTGCAATTAAGTGTAATAACTTTTTCAAAATATAAGAAAACTTCATGCTAGCGCCCGATGTAAGAAAGTATGAATTGGTCAATAAGCATATCAGTGAAATATTGAATACCAATATTTGGGATAAGGCATGGAAAATCGAGAGGAGGAGGAAGGAAGCTCTTACAATAATTTTTAGATGCCAGTGATCCCACATAAAGGTAGGTTTTTGGCATTCCA
>JAQIXW010004064.1:0-12153 GCA_034700685.1 Willowsia buskii
TTATCATTTTAAAGAAGTTGTTGTTCTTTGTTCTTTAGTTTTGAAAATGATCAAATTTACAAAACTTTCTGTTTTTTTTCCGAATAAGAAAATGGTTTCGCTTCGTTGGTTCAGGACGGTTGAATAACTGGACACAAACGTTTTAATTCCGGATCAAGCTAGAATAAAGTCGCAAGGTAGTTGACTGAAATCATAGAAGCAAACCTAGACATATGTATAAGCATTTATAGTTGTTGATGCTATAATGCGATGTTATATGACCTATCGTGCATAACAAAACCTTGTTCTTTATTTAAAATATCTTATAAAAAATAAAATGGTTTTCTTTTTATCAAATCAGTAGAAGCCTTTTATAAAGAACATGCTAATAAAGTAAACGAACTTTTACTTTTCTTTCGAAGAGCCTTGTTTGCTCATTTCTTTGGTACATTGGTTCTCAAGCTTGTGAGTGATTTATTCTGCATAAGTGACAGTTCAGCATCTTTGTATTTCAGAATAATCATCCTTCAGGTGTACAAATGGTCACAATATTGGTGTACAATACAAAATAAATGCAAGTGTTGCAGATCGATAACAGCAGTACTTCTAAGCTAAAATCCCTTATATCAGAGTTTGGCTCCAAGTGTTGGCTCGACTCTCCTTGTCCAAAAAATGAGCATAATAAGCTTACTATAAAATAGCTTATTATTAATAACCTATTTTATGGAATAATATATTTCTTCAAAATATTTATTGCATTAGAGTTTGTATATTATGCTAACAGTAGTCTTAGCTTATATATACATACATATACATAGAATTTCAGATGCTACGATAGGTGACTTACCTATACTATACGATATGCTATGCAAAAATTAAAAATATTATAGGACTGTTTTAAAAAATTGTCTAGTTATATATGACGGACAAAGTTGCCAATAGAATGTATTGCGAAACTGAAAATCGAAGGAAAGGAGTGTTTTATTGATTTTTGAAATATGAAATCAAAGGCATTTGGAATATGTATTACAAAGCAATATTTCAAGTATTCAAAAAATAGCAAAGTTGAATATTAACTTAAACCAAGATTCCCATTCCCTCTTGACGTGGTTTGAAAAGCAAGCCATTTTAAAAGTATTTCAAATAATTAATAAGCATAAATTTCTAGGAAACGGTTTATGTGATAGTCCTAGTACAAACTAGTAGATTCACTAAAAAATCTACAACTTGATTCTGATAAGCAACAAAGTTCTCCTTACTGATGTTGTAATAGGGATACGCAAGTTGAACCTGTAATGCTCGCCTGGCATTGAGGAACTTATGAATTGTTTTTATCTTTAGCGTCTTCTTTCCCTTTTCTGTTATTAGTTTCAAATTCCCAAGGAAACTTTCCGATTTTGCATGTAGACCTGTAATGAAAATCATCTCAAAGTATTCTAGCATCTCAGGACCTAAAGCGGCAATGGGAGCCACCTGAAAGCCAGGAATCAGAAGATAGCTAGGATAACGAATGCAGATGTATGCCCCCAAAGTTGTCAGCATTAGAAATGACGCGTGTTGCGTGGTAACCACCCAGTGGCCATAGATCCCATTTAGGTATTCAGTTAATAATCTTTGCTCATCAAATAACTGCATAAGTTCAGTCGAATCCAGCTCACAACCCAGTCGACATGTAAATTCTGGACAACCATTTTTATCAAAACGCATAGACTGTGGTTCCAATAAGTACATGAAATACATAGATCCTTGGAAGTAAACTATGCTGAGAAGGTCAAACCAAAAGAACATATCTCCAGCTTGAAGTATGCAGTAATCCATTAAAATCATACAAGGAAAAAACTTCCACTCGAATCTGAAAGGTATTTCTAGAAATTCATTGAGAATCCAATACTCTGGCCAAACTGGTATAAACAGGGCAAATCCAAAACAAAGTGGTATGACAACGCTGAGAATTGCTAGAAGGTTCATGGTCGCAATGGTAGCCATTTTCTGGTTTCTTACTTCACGGTTTCCTTTAAGCAAATCCTTGTATTTTTCTATAAAAACAGGAAACCGTAAAGTTTTGCTCTATATTTTAAAGTTGCATTGACTTTGGCATATGAAGAATATCAAATTCACACTATGCATGCGTGCTTACCCTGATATTTCCTGATGAAGTCTAAATTCATGTTGATGAATTCAACCATTTGATGACGAGCAAATACCGACCTCGACCATAGACCAGCTAGCAAGATTATTGAGCCAATGTATCCAGCGTACATGATATGGGCAAGTGTCTCCATTGCATGATTTGTTGGTGGAAATGTTACATCATAAATGTCCATTTTTCCGTTGCTCCAGTCCTGGAACAAATAGCGATGCAGGAGGTAAACTGTGAATGATGTTGTCATCATAGTGTACGCTGCAAATTGAAGAACTCCCACAAATCTTGTTGGGGTATCAGTAAGATAAGCTCGTTTGCTTCTTTTATTCCACTGTAACATTGTGCTATGAGAGTACTTCATTGGCCGGGTTCGCCACTCGATTATGCGCAAGAAATTGTCAGTAATAATCATGTTTCTCTTTATTCAAGAATGTTTTTGGTGCTTTCTCAGAAAATTTGAACGAGGAAATTGCAGCGGAGCAGTTTAAAACTCGAGATCCAAGATGTAAGTGTACATATAGCTAACTACTTGTAAATACCTTTTATACACCCACGCATCACAGTAAAATCGATTGTGGAAAGAATCCGAATGTTTTCCCAATA
Source organism: Willowsia buskii (assembly GCA_034700685.1). NCBI lineage: Eukaryota > Metazoa > Arthropoda > Collembola > Entomobryomorpha > Entomobryidae > Willowsia > Willowsia buskii. The sequence goes on from JAQIXW010004064.1 coordinate 2,726, forward strand.
CTAAAAATCAATGTATTTCGAAATTTATTTTGAAATGTCTGACGCCCACTTAAGTACAGAAGGAAATCAGAATGTTTAAAGCTTATCATTTCAAATGATTCATTGATTATTTTGAAACCAAAATTCTTTCAAATGTTCTTTTCCAAACGACGTCATGGAGGACTTTGTCTTTTTGAATAAAAGTGCTTCAAAGCCTAGTATTTTAAAACGAGCATTTAAAACTTTTTCTTTATTTCTGCGCATTTACTTTTAATAATTTTTTTTCTCCATGTTTTCTTATTCGTTTATATACTTAACATATTATAATATTTTCAAAAAATCACATATATTGCTTTTGACGATTCGAAGCATTGGTATTAAAACAATTTATGGATTCTCGTTCATCTGTAATACATAAAATTATGTTTGTACATAACAGTACAACTGGAAATGAGACATTTTTCTGTAGTGAACATCGCAAACAAAAACTTGAACAAAACACAAAAATAATAGGAAACATTGCAACAATACATAACACTCATCAGCTTATACAAGTTGTAGGTAGGAAAAATAATAATAATTAATATTGCTAGTAATAATATTATATTTCATTAAGTTATTGCTAATAGTATCCATGACTGTGACCCCTCTCTGCATGGTAACCGTGTTGGGGATGTGCCTGATAATTGATAAGGTTCAGCTTGCCGTATTTGTCATAAAATCCGTATTTGCCCTTCACGTAGCCTTTACCATCTTTCTCTTCGAAACGGAAGATACGATTGTATCTATAATTTAAAATAAAACTCAAAATTAAAAATATTAAACTTCATGCATGAATAATCTTTCGAAATTTCATTTCTTCATAGAGATTGAAAAATGTTCTTGAATAAATGATGTAATTAATTTTCACATATCGAATCATAATATATAGTATCCTTGTAAAATATTGATGAAAAGATAAGCAAGCAAAATTAATCATGTAATTGTGACGAAAGAAGGGGATATTTGGTAGGGGGAGGTTTTTTGTTTCAAGTGTCAAAATGTACTGTGTTGCATGACCTGTATTTGAAGGTAGTTTATTATATGAAGTAGTAGCCACTTTCTATTAAGTGTAAAATGTAATGTCATGTAAAAATTGTCAAATGTGTAAAGTGTAAATGTTTTTGTGTGTCTGGTTGTGTATAGTGTCATTTGTGTGTGTGTTTGTGTACTGATGTCTCTGTCTGTAATGAGCATCATAAATGAGTGTGCTTGTTCAGCCATTTTTTTAAGTTGTCTCATAAACCATTTTCAAAACGGCTTGGCAGGCTCACCTTCATTGTGTTGTCATAAATAAGTAATTATTTTATAGCTTTCTTTGCTCTTTTTTTTTCTATGAACACATTATCACAATCACTCTTTAAAAAAAGTCTTTCAGAATTTTTTTATAAAGCTCATCATCTCATCATCCTAAGGTGACAAATCTTTTCGCACTCCTAATTATCTTCTCTTTCCTGTTGAGTATGCCCAGCACTAGGTTGAGATTCCGGACAAGGCTACAATAACACAATTATAAATATTCCTACACTTTTGCTCTTGAAAAGTTTTACGGTGCTTTTTATGAACATGGTGCTATACTACTTATTATGCATGAAAAATCTATCAATAAAAATCCTATTCGTGCATGTAAATTTTTATATATGTACAGGTTTCAAGTTTTTTCGTCTTGTAGTTTTTTTTGTTAGTTTTTTTTCATGTCAAGTCATTTCTTGTTGTGTGAAGTATTTACCCCTTTCCAGTATCGAAACCGAAACGGTATGAGTATGGTCCCTGATGCCCTGCCACGTGGTATAGAATTCGATCTCCATTGGGACTCAGCCCCACATCTCCGAATCCCCCATTATGATATCCTCCGGACGCTGCCTATATATAGTTGGTTATTATAATACAAGTATAGTACACACAAAAAAACACAGAGAAACAAAAAAAATCTTCGAAAAAAAGGGATGATAAAAATTTGGGCCTTCTTTTCTTGACTACAAAAGAAGCACCATACAAGAAGATGTGCACAAAATCTATTTAAAAACTATCAAATATTATGCGCATTCTACTCTACTGTAACGAGAAGGTGGTGGTATGGTATGGTGGAGGAGGAGGATATATTTTTGCTACGCAATCGCAGCAAAAAAAGTTACGATGGACTCTTTAAGAAAATTAAAGATGCTCAATGAAAATGAAAGTGAGAGCTACTCTACCGTATCTACACACTCTAAACAATAAAATAATCTACGCACCATGAATTCTGTAATAAATATATATTTTCTCATGTGCCTACTCACTACTTTGTCTACACGCAAATCTACACACACATAAGGAGTCAGTCAGGAGTATATAGAGTTTTTTTACGTGCAAATTATAGAGCGTTTAGAGTATAGTTGGGGAAATGTTAGTTTTTTAGAGAAAAGAAAGACGTTAGTTGGGTGGGTAGGTAGGTAGGTAAAAAAAGTCAAAATGGTAATATTGTCTGTAAGTTAATTACGGTGTCAGGTTCATATGGGGCTGTAATTGGACTCAGACTGGAAGCTCCAAGTCTCATCGGTCTGTAGTTTGGATCCTTTGGTGAGCTGAGAGGAATGATCACACCTGGTTTTCTTTGAAATGGTCGAAGAAGTCGACTACCTTTTGGCACTGGAAGGGTTGAAGGCTTGCTTGCAGATGCAGACATGGCAAGAGGATTTCCGTAGGCGGGTACATTGTTTGAGGAGGAGCCGAAAGCGGCGGCAAGGGGATTACGGAGGAAGGAGCGGAGTGGGGGCTTTCTTTGGTGGGAAGGCTGAGCATAGCCGGGACGGCCACCGGGAGAGGCAGGGCCACCTCCGTAGATTCCTGGAGAGCCTCCAAGGCCACCGGGGGGACCTCCGGGACTGCCTCCGTATGGTGAGTTGTTGCTGGGACCGCCGTATGATGGAGGACCTCCTGGTCCTCCGGGACCACCTTCTGAACCACCGAAAAAGCTGCTAAGTTGAGGAGAATGGTTGTCGTTGTGAAGGGCACCATAAAATCCTGGGTTTTGTTCATCAGCACCAGCGGTTTCTGGAGGTCCACCAATTTGTGGGCGGTAGTCTCCGGGGGAAAGAGGACTTGGTTGACGGGGGCCTCTTGGACCACCTTCGTACTGTTCGGGGTAATCGTTTCCGTTAGGAGCAAAGAAACTTGGTCCACCTGGTCCTCCAGGTCCTCCTCCGGGAGGTCCCTGTGGTCCACTTTCACTGCCACCGAAAAGACCTTGTGGTCCACCTGGTCCTCCTGGGCCACCGTATGGTCCGCTAGATTGTGGGTTGCCGTATGGAGATGGGCCACCTGACTGTGGGTTACCATATGGGGATGGTCCACCAGACAGTGAATTGCCGTATGGGGATGGACCTCCAGGGCCTGATTGTGGGCCGCCGAATGGAGATGGTCCGCCAGGTCCAGATTGTGAACCTCCGAATGGAGATGGTCCTCCGTTCTGTGGGTTATTGAATGGAGAAGGTCCTCCCGGTCCAGATTGGCTTCCAAAAGGAGATGGCCCACCGTTAGATCCTTGGTCTTGGTTGGAAGGAATGAATCCTGCATTTGAGCCTGGTGAAGTTGCATAGAATACATCGTTTCCTGGTCTGCCTCCAGGAGGTCCGCTCAATGGGCCATTGTTTCCGAATGGATTTTGTGATTCAGGACCAGATCCGTCGAGATATGAAGGTCCATCAGGTCCCTGTGGGCCGGATGGGGGTCCCCCGGATCCGGGTGGTCCTCCGTGGTGAGATGGCCTTCCACCAAATTGAGATTGATGTCTTCCTCCGTGAGAGTTGTAAGAAGGTGGGGGTCCAGATGGACGACGCCCAGTTAGTCTTTGAAATAAGCTTTGACGAGGTCCACGTTGTGGAGCAGCTTCTGGTGGAGTTGTTGGAGTTTCTTCGTATTCTGGGCCAGAGTTACTTGGTGGGGACATGGGACTAGAAAGTCCTGCAAATTCATTGTAATCGACAGGGGCACCATCAGGTCCCACAGGGCCACTACCATCAGGAACAGAAGAGCCAGAAGCAACAGCAGCATGTGGTGGCATTGGTCGTCTACCTTTACCCCCAAATGGGAATCTTCCACGATGACGAGGACCAACTCCCCCAGGGGAAGGAGCAGGTGCTGGCTTCACGAGAGGTGTATGTGGTGGAGGATTTGGGGTATGATAATTAGTTAACTGGCTTGGAAGAAACGGGCCCTTTCCAAGAGTCTCTGCTCCCTGACCAGCAGAAGTTGCGAACGGGTTAAGATTCGGGGAATGACTCGGAGGATTGGCAAAACCAGGTGGGAAACTAGGCTTAAAGCCATCATCAAGATGGCCTGGAGGAGATCCCAGTTGTGACGACTGTGGCGCATGAGATGGACCACTAGGACCGGAAGAATGGAGTTGACGAGGACCCCTGTGACCAGAATGTTTTGGACTGTGTTGGGCACCCGAGGGGGAGCCTGGTTGCCCGCCTGGGTGTTTACCCCCAAATGCTCTGAAAGGGTTGAGCCAGTCTGTGATACCAGCGTTGGCACATCCTGCTGCTAAAAGCAGCACCTGAAATTGAACATGAACCAACTATTGTAACCCTTTCTTTATATATCATCGCTTTAATGACAGGCTAATTTAATAACCTGCTGCAACAGATCTGAGTGCGAACGTAAATCACTTTTGTCTTTACAAATCCATAAAAAGCGCATAAATTAATCATTAAACAAATATCATGAATTCTTACGAGAACCGGTGATATTCTTCTCATAATCCTATTTGACTAAAGTCCTTTTTTAAAGCTCTTGATTTTTTTCTTCCCACAGAATGAACTTCACAAAATATTTCGCACCTGTCAAACAAAAACCAATATGAATTTTTTTTCTCTCTCCTTCTCTAATTGACCACACGACATTTACACACGCACACACAAAAAATTATTAGGTACCACTTTTATCCAACAAATTCTCTTTCAAAAAATTTCCCTTCATGCGAATCCGAATACAATGTGTGTGTATTATTACGTATTATTATGAAAATTCATATATAATTTCCTCCGTTTCTTTTTACCACTCACCACTAATGACTTAAGTAACACCACAATTTTATTTCTTTAAGCTCCCATTCTTCTTTTCGGCTTCACCTTTCGTGTGGTTCCCACTCTTTCAAACTAAAATATATGTTTTCACTAGAGCTCCTTCAAAACGTCCACACTCATCAAATCCCCAACTGGTACTGATCAACTTTCAAAAAGATCAACTGCAGTTTACTCGTTTTTAGCTTGTCAGTTTTGATAAAAAATCTTTACATGCTTCCACATTAAAATGATCATAATAATGGTATCAACAGTTAATACTACTGGGGTTTGGGTAGCCAATGTTATCCCATTTAGAGCAACAATGCAAAAATATTCAATAAAGCACATATACAGTCATACATACACTTCTATACACTTTATATTTTTAGGTGCTTACCCTCTTAATTTTTTATACCCCCTTTAAAAAATCTTTCCCAAAAATCCTTTCCTTTTCTTCAGTTTCTTCAAGTCACTATATACATCCCTTTTTAGCTTCAATTCAATCAGTCAGGCAGTCAGTTTGCAAAATTTTTTTTACCCCATTTAACTCTCTTTTTAACGTTTTTACTACCAAAATATCCCTCAATATTATAACGAAATTGGCAAAAATACTTAATGAAAACTCCCAAAAAAGTCTCTAACATTTATGTTACGATTCACGATCACAGGAAAGCAACATTACAGAAAATCCTTTTTAAATACTACCTGTGTGTCTATTAATAATAATAAATCTTAACAATGCATTTATCATACAGAATATTTAACTATATGTATTTATGTACCTTACCGTATGTTTTATTGTATGAAACGCACAGACATTGTTGGCGTTCTGCAAATGCATTTATTTCAAAGGATATCGACTCTTCATTCAAACTTTCTTGTTTGAAAAACCCAAGATTAAAAGTTACTACTGCAAAAAATATAATAATAAATGATGCTTTATTATTATGATGATGCAGTAACGTTTCTTGCTGATTGTTCTGATGCTGATGATAATGATGACTATCCTTCTATATATGTGTCTGTCTAAGGCATATACCTATGTATACTTTAATACAATGTTTTTCAAAAGTAAATAGTAAGTGCTGAGCACTGAAAACACAACAGCCAATTTTCTTTTTTTTTATATAAAGCGTTACAGTACAGTGAGTAAATCTTCTCAATTTACAGATCATGTAGCTTAACAGGAGCATCATATCCTAGTACAAGTTACATAGACGTTTTACACCAGTTTCAAAAACGTTTGACAGGCATGGGGCTGTTTATAGGTAATGTAACAAATGAGATTTGTGATATGGTTAACTTTATTACATTTGATTTAGGGAATTTTCTAAAGTTTTGAGTGTGCGCAAGCTTCACTTGACTGCCATCTTTGCAGAATTTTTGCCTGTCAGCAAAGCGTTTCGAAGACGCTAAGGATTATCTTGTAACAGTCTTGTTTCAAATAGACTGGCCAAAAACGTGCGTGCAATGTGCATGCATTCGTGCAACAATGAAGGGATGATTATAAAAACGTAATATTCTATGCCATATTCCACACAAAGGCAAACAACAATGAAAAGTTCTAACAATATCATTATACTCACAGCGTTTGAATGTATGGTGTAATAGGTTGGGTTTTAGGGTATAGGGTTCAGATGCAGTTGTGTGTAAATCCTTCCTTCCACCAACACCCACCTTTTAGACTTCAAAATTTAATATGAAAAAATTGCATATGTGGTTTGGTTTTGTGTAGCGTTTTGTATACTTAATATTTACTTGTTGGTCGTCTGAAAATTAAAATTTAATTTGGCAAAAAACCACACGATTTATACGCTACAATTAAGCTATAAATAACAAAGCGTTACCAATGTATCGTTAGAGTGTATAGATCATCTATTAAATAGAATCGTAACAGCCTTTCTATTTGAACTATTAAAAAATTATATTTTCCTAATTTCCATATTTATATTCACGGTAAAAGTTGTTATTATAGATATTGATAATATGTAACAAGATCTTAAAATGTGAAAACGATTAATTCTTCTTAGGAGTAAAAAATCGGACGATAATAACAGCTCATCATAATATGCATTGCTATTTGGCTATAATTTATAGACAAATGGTCATTTCGAATTTCCAAAAAATACGAAATTCACAGCAGTAAACAACAGTTTACTAGCCAATTTTATAAAAACCAACTTCAAAATATTTATTAAAGAGAAAACATGAAATTTTATGTCCAAAATGTAATAACATAAAAAAATAATGGTTTTGAGCCATTTTTAAATTCTGATGACGTAATCGCAAATTTTCTATTGTTAATTTTTACTCAAGTTTTGACCTGTTAAAACACAAATATTCAATAATTTTGTGAATTTTGAGCATTGTGATTGAAATCGGAAGAGCAAAAAGGAACCAACTCGTTTTAAAAAGACGGTTAATGCATGATTTAAAATGTTTTTTAAAGAGGGCAAACCGGAAAGGGAAGTTTAATTTAGAAATGAAAATTGACTTGGGTTAAATTTTTAAATTCTCTGATTGAAATGGTGCAATATGACTTCATGATGATTTTTTGGACAAGCAGAGCAGAGAAAATCAATCAGACGAATCGGATGTGGCAAGCAGCAGCCAGCCTGACTTCCTATCTGACTGCCTCTTGCCGTATCATTGAATTCGGTTGACTGGTTAATTGACAGTTGATTTGGTATGTTTAGAATTCTCTAAAATGCTTGAAGTAGGCTATCAATTTATTTTGGCTAACATTGGCTGTGATAAAGAAAACAATTAACAAGTGATAAGCTGAAGACTTTATGATTTTGAAAGAATTTTAGCGTAATTTATCATTTCAAAATAGACTAAACTAATTTATTAATTTTCATTTTTAGAACAAAACGAGACATGTAGTGCATTTCATAAGAATTAAAATCTTATATTGATCTAGAGATCATGAAGATAACAAGTTACAAAAGAGATTGCCAAAAAAGTGTTTCCAATTCTTATCATCTCTACTAATCGCTTTGAAAATGAAAATTGATTCTGATTTGAAGACAATATAAATTCTGCTTAGTATTTTTTCAGAACAGATGCTTGGTTCTTGGTTTCAAGTATCAACAGCAGCAACAGGAATATGAACGAGCGTTTTATGCATAATGATAAATAAAACTCTGTTTTGATAGAGATGATTATTGCTTTTTTTAAAGATGAAGTGAATTTGAAATAGAAAGTGAAAGACTATATTTTTGCATCGTATCGCAAGGATGCACCTACCAAAATTTGATTTTCCATTGCATACACAACCACAACACTGCAGTGACTATTAAAACGCAATCAGATTTTAAAGATGATGGCAAGGAGAAGAAAAAGGGAGGGTAATAAATATTGCATTGCATATAATTGCAGAGTAAGTAGACTCTGATGTTGTATTTGTGCAGGCACCCATTTGGAAAATAAGTCATTTGAAATGCAACACAAATGGTCTTTTATTTGTTTGTGCACTCATCATCATCACCATTCGAATAGACTGGGAATTACCTAGGATTATCTATTTATCTATCATAATTCTTCCAAAAGGGAATTACGTATATTTTCATTTCACGGCAGAAGCCTTTCGGAAAAACTACTTGTTAATGAATTCCAATAGACGACCAAATATAACCAAATTGAAAATCTAAATTAGATGTAGTTAAACAACTTTTAAGAAATTTTAGAGGTTACATGAAAGTATGTTAAAAGAGATTATTCCGTGGTATTTGGTCACATTTTGAGAGGTATCAATTCAAGCTCGTTATACATTTAAAGGTTTTACGGCATGATCATTGTGGGTTTTTGAATTTGAATAAATTTCATTCAAAATTTGTTGGGGACTGCAACCAAATGGCTCATCAAGGAGTCAATTAATCGCTTCCTTCATATCAGGATTCATAGACCTTAACTATCGTTTATGTATCCAATTCTGTTAAAGAACCAACAATCTTTTAAGCGACAGTTTTCTGTAATTCCAATAAACCGAATTTGCAGCGGTTTTGATATCGGAAAGATTTGTTATAGGTTTACTTGTTACAAAACCAAGAATCACTTGATGCTTAAACTGTGAAGCAAAATAAAGCTTATTTTTTGGATTAAGGCACCCAGGAAGCCACATGCTGTCATTGTGGACAGTTTAATTAACATCCCATTTCACTTAGAAAATGTGCATTTTGTTGTTCCTTATTCTGAGAGGAAATGTTCGGAAAGTTATACGGACAAATCGATTTGCAAATGATTGACAGACCAAGAGAACACAAACCAGAAACAAAATAACATCAAATTTGCCTATTTACATTGCCAAAATGGAAGCATAGGTCAGGAAACTTAAAACAATAATGATTTTCGTGGAGGAAT
>JAQIXW010004065.1:0-12153 GCA_034700685.1 Willowsia buskii
GACTCCCCAGGTCCAGGGCTTTCTTTTAATATATGGTTCCGCGCCTTTGGTGCAGACCCGTATACTGAACTTTTTCCACTCGCACAATCAACAACTGAATTTTATTAAAAGCAAGAAGATCTTTAAGCTTTTTTAGCAAGAAAAAAATCCTGTTGAAAGTTTTCCGTCGTCATAAAATGGATATAGCACCCTGAAAACATTTCGGTTTTTTGGGAGATTTTCTCCTTTTTGAACAAGTCTCCTAGTGCACATATATTATTCCGACAAAAATATACGTACAATATACCACATCATTTTTATATATGTATATCATATATATGGTCATGTTATCATCATATCTAAATTCTATAGGGACTCGGTTGGTTGGAGCGCTGGATAATATTATAAGCGTTGAATGAAATGCTTTCTAGCTAAGAATGTATGAAGAAGTATGTTATATGTAATAGTAAGCATGTATCTCCGTCTCGCCTCTGCTTTTATCATCAGCATGATCCTTTTGTACTCTCTGAAGTTGACTTGGAGGAATCAAGTATAAAGTTGAGGATCTTATAAGCGTTATCTGATATATCTATATATGATTTTGTATGAGTGGATGTATAAATGTACGCGTGTTTTGAAAGAGTAGTAGTACATAATATGGCATAGTATATAGAGTGTGTGTGCCATGCATTTTGTGATGGTGTGGTGGGATCGATAAATCTTTTTGAGTTCGCTCGTTCCTTGCTTACAACAGCGTAGAAGCATGAGAGAAGCATACACAGAAAAAAAACTCAAGCACGGCAAAACGAGAGAACTTTGAGAACGAAACTCTCTTTGAATAAAGCAGCAGCCTCAGCTTGAACTTGGTTAGTGCTTTTAGAGGAGAGACGACTAGCCAGCATTTTTACCATGACCGAACACTCATATTATAACAGCCAGCAGCACCATTAGAGAGCTTGGGCTCACACATAAACAGAAGAAGGCAGGAGGCAGACAGAGAGAGAGAACTTCTCCACGTTTGTCTCTTTCACAATTCGACTGACTTTTTATATATGCCTACATGTTATACGCTTTACTTTTGAATATAACTTGTATAAAGCAACTTGCTCTGACTTTGACTCGTATTGTATGTATGTTAGAGAGGGTTCTATATTGAAGGACGTTATATCAGTGATAGAGATAAACACCAAACTTGTGCTTATGTATATATTTCTTATAAAAACAATATCTGCCTCAATCAAGCTTCCTTTGTTTATTATAACCTATATAATGCCTCTCATTTGTGTTTATGTGTGTATACGTTTTTTTTGAATAGCACGCTTCATGCCATATAAATGTATGGTGGTAGAAGCACAACCAGCCAGCACAAATCGACATCAGCAACAATGAATGTATTCATGTAGCTCTTGTATTTTTTATCATTTTTATGGCTATCTCGTATTTTTTTAGAAAATTGGATGCTTCTACCTGTGTAAGTAGTGGCTGGTATGCTGCTGGTTGAGTTTGTTTCGAGAGTTTGGACACAGATATAATACACGTAGGTATAATAATGCGGGGAAACTGTAAGAACTGAAAATCTACAAAGTAGAAAGGGTTCTATTTCTTATACGAAGATAAAAACGGGAAGATATGACGGAATATATGTATATTATACACTTTGTAAAAAGTTTTACTGAAATGTTAGAAATGGCTTGATAAACTCTAAATTTTTCATCTTCGGATCAAACCGACAGTTTAAAATTTCTCTAGCAAGTATTGCTTTTTCCTTAACCTTGTTTGTTTTTACGTTTCACTTAAGTTTGGAAGGTGTCGTGTGGTGGTGGTGTGATACCTCTAAACCGAGTTTAAAAGGCAAATAATATGTGCAAGTGAGTAAAGCTAACAAAAATTCTTCCTCCATCCTTTACTGCGCCTTACCTTTCTGTTTTTCTGCTTGTATCTGTCGTTTTAACTTATGCGGTGTCACTTTGGTAAGCATGCGACTTTTCTGTGTATTTTTGTCCTTGTTTTTCTTCCTTCATCTCGCTTACACTACTGCCTGATAGTGCCTGCCAGTGATGCAAACATACACATTACATAGAAGGAATATAGTGCTTTTCTTTCTGCGACACTGATTGTTGGTTGAACTACTCGCTTCTTTCTTTGTTTCCTTTAAAACGCTTAAGGGATCTTCTATTATCCACCCATCTTCTATTTGCTACTGCATTTCTTACTCCATCATTAAGATTTGCGCTTGCCTTCGTTTCCAATGAGAGTTCAATTTTTTACTGCTTTTCATTCAATTAGGTCCACACCACAAGTTGTTGCCTCATAGAAAAGAATTGTCTTTCATTATTTCCTTATTTTCTGTTTTGAAGTAGGTATTATGCTGAAGATTTAAAAATGGATTAAAATTACAGTTTCAGTTACAAACATGCAAAATATGTCTTAAATATCCCCATACTTTTATCAGCAAGCTAATGAATAAACAACAGTTTCAGTGATAAAAAATCAAGTAATAATATTCAGAGTCAAATTTATATTCTGAAAAAACGCTCACGTGCATTTGTACGCAGATAGCTAGCAATAAAAACTTAATACCCTCACACATCTCTGTTTACCTTGTGATAATTTTTAGTGAACAATTTTTCTCATCATCCTTTTGTTTCTTCTCTTTTTCTCACGTGCTCTTGTACATGTCTGCTGATTTACGACGAGGTTTCTTTGCGGCACGACTTACGAATAACTTAGAAAGGAATAACTGCATGCCGTCTTCAGCTTGATTAAATAGTTTATGGAGTAAATTCCCAAATAAGGTGTTGCGTGCGCAGGCAAGTTTTTTCTCGACCAACACATTACGTAGGTATATAAGTGGTAAATATATTACGACCTTTTCGTTTCTAGTTTCTCTCTCGTGTTTTAAGAAATATTACACTGCTCTCTTTTTTCCATGATAAATACGTCCGGTCACTGGTTCCTCCTGCGATTGAGAAATCCATCGGGTTATAATCTTTTGCCGCATGGTGTGGCTTTTCCAAACAAAAAATTATGTCTGATAGGGACTTTATCTTGCCTTGATTAAGCAACATTTGCGCAACTTCTTAAGCTAAAAACTTTATTTGTTCGTGACTTCTGTTGGAAAGTTTTTGCCTTCTCAATTTTACATAACTTAAATACTCCAAAAAATTTGAGAAAGAGAGTGTAAAAATGTTTTACTTCTTTCATTTTCTCCCTGCATAAGCTCCCTATGCTAGATGGGTAAAGCTATGCTGAAGATTTTGATTGATTGGTGGTGAAAAATACAAATATTTTTTCTACATGTACTCATTTTTATGGGCGTGAATTTTTCATCAAATGATTACAGGCTACGGTTTTGTAACTCTGTACAGCAACCTTGTACACATCACACCTAAATTACTCATTTGTACACAACTACCACTATATACTGTCTGCACCGCTTTAAATTATTAAAGTTTTTTTGGGAGATGGTTTTGCTAAAGGAGCATGACTGGCTGCTGCTGCTGATGATGATGAAAGGGTGCTTGCCGTTCTTCAACTCCCGCTTGCTAACTACAAGTAGCGTTTTCGCGTAATTAACAAAAATATTCATCACGAGCGGTAGAGCAGGAGCAGCATTTTATTTTTTCCTTTCCCTTCTCATGATTTTCCCCCTTTTTGGCTGGCTGCAAACTACACATTTTTTTCGCAGCCTTAGTCTATAAAAAACTGAGATCGAGATGCACGAGGCGTCTTTTGAGAAAAAAGAGTGGCGAGAGCGTGAGGAGCGTAAAAATGGAACATGCTTCACTAATGCTCTTCTTCAGCTCCATTCTGCCATTGCTCCTTTCTGTTAATTACATTCATTTCAATTTTTTCTCATGTACAAAGTGCTCCGAAGAAGTGGCTGGAAAGGAGCAAAATATAGCAAGTAGAATTAAAGCTGTATGCGCGGCATGCATGCTAATAATATAATGATAATAATTATCAGGAAGGCCTTATACTCTTAATGATTTTGTGCATTTTTGGAGATGAAGATGCCGGTTTTCACTGGAAAGAGTTGTTACATAAAGGCTGGAGCTGGAGAGATTTTCCAGTATCCAGCCGCTGCTACTGACAAACTTGTAATTACAGATGAATAAAGTCATTTATAACATGTGTAGTGTGCCACATTTGATACTAGCAAGTTATCTTTGGAAAAGGGCAGGCCTATTGCTACATGAATACATGCTTACCGCCGTAAGTGCAATATTATTAATGGTGGTGTATATAGCAGCATTATTATTAGCTTCTGCTTGTCTTGTTACTCGTTGCATTATATATGGGCAGCTAATTGAATATGTGTGTTCACCACGATCAGAGGATCATTACCATTTAATTCTTCTTCCTTTTTTTGATGTAATGCTACTCAACAAGCGAAAGACAACCACTATTACTTTATAAGGAGAATCAAGCTGTCTTTCTTGTCTCTTTTCTTACCATGCTTGTTTGTAACTTGCCACATTGCAATACCAGCTTGTCAGTATGTTGTCTGCATGTATTTTGTAATATTGTATGGCAAAGAAGGTCCTTGAGACAAAAGCACAAAAGCTTGTCCAGGGCGTATTCTTCTTCTCATATTTTAATTTTTTATTATCTTCGCTCTTTTACTTTTCGTCTTGCAATGCAAAAGTAAACGAGTTTGGGAGAAATTGTAAGCCGGCTGTATAAGTCCTTTTCGTTTTCTTCTTTGCGTGGACATTTCTCCAGCCAATAGATTAAATATTTTATGCTTTCTTTTCCAACTCACAATCAGTGAAGTTATTGAGAATATTTTTTATGCTGATGCTATAAATTTATAAACTTGGATGTTCCATTCAAAGCTGGATTCTTGCTTCATACTGTCTGCTAGTTATCTGAAAAATGCCGTGTATTTCTAACGACTATCAGCAAGTTACACCGTCCAACTATTGAATTCAGTCTTTAAGATGATTATCTTTCTCTCATTTATTAATATCATAATATGTTAAAGATTAACTTTTAATATTATCATGTAATCATAAAATTATCATTACAAAAATGCTTATTAACCAGTTTTATACATCAGCATAATCTGCTCCATATAGTACTGTATTATCAAACGTAAAAAGCTGCTCCTTTTTATACTGACTGAGAATGATGTGATGATTGAAAGAACTGCTATTATTCCAGTAGCACAGCTATAATCACTTCTGACTTAATCTTCTCCTCAACCTCTGCTACAAGTGAAGACTATTTCTATTTGATTTTTTGTATTACATTTCATCATTCTTGTTGCTATATATATACATATACATACATGTAGGTAGGTATAAATATATACAGTATGGTTTAGCACAACAACTACTCGGAAATATTGTAGCTGTTCCAATTTCAAGGATTTCTCCATTCTTGCTGATTTGGCTATATTGAATGCTTTACGTCATCTCTCCATGCATTCATTTTTACTCAGCCCGTACTATAGGTACACATCACACGCTTGACTTCTTGTAGGCTTGTCTTATTTATGCGCATTTTTGTGCGAATTAGTAGACTGATATTTTTCTGTTCATTTTAGTCAGAATACTATTGCATATGTTTTTACATTGCGACTATAATTTGGTATGAGAGATAATATTTATTTTTTTGCCATATCAGCAGACACCATTTTTATATCCATTTTAGATTCATTCAGATTACGTATGCTCAAAGCTTGTAATACATTGTAAAAAAGAAGAAACATTGCTGGTTTTTTTTATTCTTGATATTCTCATCTACTTTTAGTTGAATGTGTAATATGTAGTAATGATATTCCATGTTATTATTATTATCGTGCTTGTTCCTATTTTGCTGCATGCAATATAATAATGCATGCATACTGCTGTGCATAAGTGCTAGTATGTATTAAAGAGCAAAGGTATTGTACTAGATTTTGCGTTCCTGGTGTTCAGTTATACACATACATAGCAGCACAGCATATTATAATAGTGCCAACGCCAACAGCACGAAAAGAACACAAGGCTTCAAGTACACAAAAATATTATGCTATTTTTTCCTTCTGCTTCTGTTTTATTATATCTGTCTTGTTGAGGATTACACGACATGTATCGATTTCCATGCAGAAAATTCTCAGGTTCTTTTATTTCACATTCTGAAGCTCAGCAAGATATATATTTAATGGAGAGTCAACAAAGAAATAGTGAAGGCATGCATCATGTACCTATATAAAAAATATGTATTACCGCGATAAAAACTTATAATAAGTAGATAATGTTTTTTTTCTTGGAGAAGAGATGGAAAACGGAGTTATTAGCAATTCTGGATTACTTTTTGTCAGTCTGTTTCTATTGTATATAGTCTAGTGGCTATTGATACTGATGTAGTACAATGAGTCAATACTTTAGTGCTATTTAACTGCATGCCTGCTCCTGTACACACTGACAATACTTGCCTGTTCATCTTGTTTTTGTCAGCATAAATATATTATGCTGCTTTTTTGGCTTGTATTTCTAGGACAGATGTGTGCACACACATTTAAGACATGCACAAAACACTGGCACGAACGCATGATAATGATGGCACATCTGTGTGTATGTTTCCTCTCCATCACTGCGAAAATATAATATTATGCGAAAAACTTAAATGTATTACTTTTTTGAGTAATTACGAGTGAAATGGATATCCATTCCTGCATTAATAAGAAAAATGGGCGAGTTGTTCACGTCTGCTTGCCGGTCGGATCACTTGACTTGTGAGGAGCTAGTAATTATTATTCAGAAAAATGGTTGCGCAAGAAAATTCATCCACTGATCCACTTATTATAGCTGTAGAAAAAAGATCAAATTATATTATGTATATTAACTATTTCGTGATCGTCATGTGATGAGTACTTGTATGCATATAATTATTTTCATGCGATTATGTGATATCTAATCTAGAAAGCGCTACTACCTACAAAGCTTGTTTTTGCGAAATATGTAACAACATTCATCACTGAAGAGTGATCCTGTGGACTCTCTTGTCAACAGTAGAATAAAAAAGAGAGAGAAAAAAGACAATAGACACTTGAAAAAATACTGCTGTATTATATTACTCATCGTGTTAACAGTTTGGGTTTCATCATGTTTCGTTTGAGCATGAAAACAACAATGCCCAAATTTTTGGCCTGCTGACCACCAGCAAGTAGTTGATGCTGAGAAAAATATTATGACTTGCCATGAGAATATCATTTTTATTAGACATGTGCGCAATATAAAGCTTTTGGAATGTAATTTCTTCTCTGAGCTTTTAGTATAGTAGTGTAAATAATATACTCAACCTGATTGAAATCTCACGCTAGTAAAATAGAATCCTGTTATTTCATTTCTGTATGGGGGTTTTATTAATGATAATTATTTATATGCATTCCAGGAGGAACCGATGAACATTCACTACCGTATTTTTGAGAGGCCTGCAAAGAGCGTAACGGTCTACTCTGGAATGAAAAGACCTGCTCCCTCCGTGATGGATGAGCCTCCAGACGATGACACTGCATCCGGGCCCCACAACCGATCATCCATGTTCTCTTCCTCCTCCGCTCCATCATCAAAACTTCCTCGTCTCGCAGACAATAACAGCACAAGTGGCAATCAAGGAAGTGTACGGAATAGTAATACGTCAGGGAAATCCACAACTACGTCAACAGCCACTCCAGCAGCACTGTCATCATCATCATCACTATCATCCACCTCCACAACATCAGTAAGTCTCTCGAGTAAGTCTGTCAGTAACAGTACAACCGGCAGTAGTAGTTCATCATCATCCACCTCCGTATCCTCACCTACAACCACTGCTGTCGCTCCCACTCCTTCTACACCGTCTACAATCAAGGCAGATAAAGACGAGGTTGAGGATGATGAGGACGTTGAAGACGATGATGAAGATGAAGACGAGGACTACGAGCTCGTTGAGCGGAAGGAGCACATGAAAGGGATCAAGTCCTCTCGCCGACTTCATAATAGTATTAAGGAAAGTATGAAAAGGTCAGTCGCTGTAGCCTCTAGTAATATTAGTTTAAGAGCAAACCACATCTCCTCTTCATCCAGGTCACATTCCACAGATACCAAAGCTAGTAATGAGTCCGAGCGCGAGTCAGCAAGAAAGGAAAATAGTCTGAGTAGTAGTAACAGTAAGCGCAATGAAAATATTAGTAACAAGAAACGAGGAAAGTCTCATGATAACATAGGAGGTAAAGGTAAACCAGGAAAGGTTGATAGTCTGCGATTACGGGTAGCATCCACATCTTCATCATCATCTTCCTCTGATGGGTCTGATAATAATCATCACCATCAGCCCCTAAAACTTTCAATCTCAACTTCTGGTGTCACCCCAGCAGTTGTGTCATCTTCAGCATGTGTGGAAAAGAAAGAGCCATTAAAGCTATCATTAGGATCGGTACTTGCTAATAAGACGGGGAGTAAATCACCCGACCGTAAGCATCATAAGCATAAGCATCATCATCACCACCATCATCACAAGCTGAGGCATAGAGATAAGCAGGGTAAAGGGGTTACACCATCCGCCACTGTCACCAATAATAGCCAGAAACCTTTGAAACTTAGCTTTACATTGAGTCCTCCATCATCATTATCAACGGCAGCATCTAGTAGCCAAAAAACAAGTGGAAACCAAAGTCAGAAATCCAAGCCCAGCCAAGAGTCTGCAAGTTTGGATTTGAAAGAGCAACAAAATCAGCAGCAGCAGCAAGCTACAACCGCATCATCATCGGGTAAAGGGAAACCATTGGCAGGCATGCAGAATTATAACAACTCGGCGAGGACAAGTGCTTCAGCTCATGGTCATTTGAACAATATCAGTAAGAGCATAAGCGTGAGCGTGAATCCCAATGCCAGCAACAACACTGGCAGCAGCACCGCAAACACAATCTCTTCTGCTAATAACAGTGGCAATAAGGGAAATCAACAGTACGGAAACAAAATGTTATCTCCAGCAGAGCTCATACCAAAGAACACAGGGATTGAAATTCAACCCACAACCATTCCCATTTCGTCGTCGCAGATTAGTCAGCAGCAGCATCATTCAGCAATGCAGAGTGCTTCCTCGTCCAGTGGCAATAATAACAGTCATAAACATTCCCACCCATTACTCCCGGACTCTGTGCATGTGCCCAAGTCTGTTACTCTGATCCCGGTGAATCCGAATCAAATGTCGGGTAACAACAATATTGGAGGTAGTGGTGTTGGAACGACAATGGGGAAAGGGAATAATTCTTTGAATACTGGAACGAATTCTTCCTCTGGAGCCTCTTCCCAGGAGAAAGGCTCGTCTGGATCTCAGGGCAATCTGAATAGGATCAATGCACACACTTTCACTCATCCCATTACTAACAAGAGTCTTCACCAAATTACAGTGACAGAAGTTCCTCCACCACAGCAGAAATCAAGTGGCAGTAATGCAGTAGTGGTGACCACCACTAGTACCACTCATTCTTCTATCAGTGTCAGCACTAGTAATCCAATTGAGAAGGTGATAGCGAACGCAGCGAACAACAAGCCCCAATTTAATGGACCGGGGAGTATGGAGATTACAAAAATTTACTGTGGCACGACATCCTCGTCCAAGGAGAACCCTGCCAAGAAACTCAAGGATAGAAAGGGTTTGGACATTAGCATTACCGGTACAGGGATCAATGTCAGTGTTAATAAACCAAGTCAGAACAAACTTGAAGAGGCTCTCAGACAAAAAGTCAATATTGCTATAGGTGGAGGAAGCGGCTCTATCTCAGTTACACCAGCAGCCCCTCCAAATAATAATAATAATAATATGTCACTGCTAGGCTCGGGTATTGGAGGAAATTCTGGTAATAATAATCTCAACACCGGAAATAAGATGAAGTCTGTGTCTGCAGCAGCAGCAAATTTGCTGAGTGGGAAAATGCCACCAGGTATTACCATCGGACCGGCTACTGTGCCTCCAACATCTAACACGGGAAATCATAATAACAACAGCAATGCTTCGTCCGGTGTTGGTGGCACAAACAGCATGCACACTGCCAGTACAATCGCTGGAAACAACATCATGAAAGGTCTTGGTTTCACCTTGCCTCCACATCTCACCGCACATCCTCACATACCAAACAACATAAAAATTTCTCATCCAAATTCCGGCAGTAATTCGCAAGCCAAATCTGATAAAGTGAGTATTCCGACCAACACACTGAATACAAATAATAGCCGACTGTTGGGCAAAGACAGCATTTCCATAATTGGCAAAGGGAATGTAACTGCAAGCAGTGGAACCCAGCAACCACCTCCAGTTGAGATCACAATAAGTGCGACGGGTGGCGCAGGGAACAAGAGTCAAGCAAGTATTACCAATAACCGAAGTGGAATCAGTATTGTTAATAAGTCGAAAATGAGTAATGATCCTCTCGCCTCGATTTTTGATATCACGCAAGGGCTGCAAAGGAAGAGTCCAAGCCCCACAATTAATGCCAATAATGCTACCACCGCTAAAGACATGAAAGGAATGTCCATGACTTCTGGTGGAGGTAACAATGCATCCCAACAACAACAAGCCAATAATAAAAATGCTAACATGGTCAACAAGCGACCTTTTGATGTGGTCTCTATCGGCGGCATTGCTGCTACAGCAAGTGCACAAGGAAATAATAATAGCAGCAAGAAACCTCCCAAGGAATCTCCAGAATTGAAGAGAAGTCGATCTGCATCTACTTCCAGTGAACCTGATCGGAATAAGCAGCAGCAGCAACAACAACAGAGTGGTAAATCATCGACTGGTGAAATTCCTTTGGATCTCTCAGGACGATCTACACGAGCATCACCGCCTATAACCATACCTCATCCTCGTGAATCCACAAAGTCTCCTAGTGAAAAGCCACGAAAGAGCCCTGAGAGAGCGGAGAAGCCTGGAATTCTTATCACTCCATCAGCAACCCAACCGCTACCCGCTCCATCCTCAAACATGAACATACCAGCAACACCAGCCAGCAATCTACTCTCGGCGAAGATGAATGTAACCAGCCAGAAAAATACCACAGTCCCAGCAGTTACTGTTGAACCATTCAAGGGACAATCCAAATCAATCAGTGTGTCAAAATTGTCACCTAATCAAAACTCAAAAATTGGTTCAATTGTGGACAGTCTAGCCCAAAAGCAAGCACAGGCCCAACAACAACAGCATTTACAAAACTTAAAAAATGCCCAAACCCTACAGCAGCAACAACAACAGCATTTACAAAATCTTAAAAGCACTCAGAATCAACAACAACAGCAGCATTTACAAAACTTGAAAAATTCTCAGAATCAACAACAGCATTTACAGAACCTTAAAAACTCCCAAATCCAACAACAACAGCAGCAACATCAATTACAAACCTTAAAACATTCTCAGAGCCAGCAACTTCATTCTCAACAGCAGCAGCAGCAACAAAAGCCACAGCAAAGTCACCAACATCATCTCAACCACCACAATACCCCAACAAATACATCTACATCCTCCAAAACCACCAGTCCAAGTAACAACACACATTCCAGTAGCTCCGGAAGTAAGAGCAACACTGGCATTAAAACCAGCCCAAGCAGCAATACCAGCACCACAAAAGGTTCTCCTTCATCGTCTGGCTTGACAAGTCCTATAAATGCCTCACCCGTTATTCCAATGACGTCACCCTCCCCACCCGTCACTGGAGGAACTGGGGACCACTTGCGTAATTTATGGACCCTCTCTGATTCCGCAAACCGACAAGGCAAACTTAATCAAATGAATGAGCTCCTAGTAGCCGCAAGTCTATTCTCACCTCCTGGACATCCTCATTCCATAGCAGGAGCAGCAGCGGCACATCAACTTGCTGCTGCTGCAGCCGCCGCTGTTGCAGCCAGCAGTGGATCTCCATCTTCTGCCCCGGCACCTGCAGCCGGTGGGCCAGCAGGAGCGTCCAATGCATTCAATTCAAATATTTTTGCAGCCCAATTTGGACATCATTTAGCCGCCTTAGGGGCAGCTAATAAGCTTCCCCCGGGAATGTTTGATCCTCATTTGATGGCCGCAGCATTAAGTGCACATAATCACGCTGCTGCCGCAGGAATGAGAATGCATCACCCATTTGTTGGGTCAATGAGCCCACCGTTAAACATGCCCACCACATTTTTTCCACCTCATGGTGGTGCACCAGGTAATGCT
>JAQIXW010004066.1:0-12151 GCA_034700685.1 Willowsia buskii
GGAATATGAGGAGAAAAGAGCTTGAAACAAAACGGTCTCATCTCAACTTTAAAAAAACATTTAGCAGTAATTTATTAACTCTTGATGCATTGTGTGCGCTTGACTGTGAACAATCATGCAGATAAATTAGTATAAACTGCAAATTATGAAGATGGTTATGCTATGATCATGGTGAGGGCATCGAATTGTGTAGGCAGCCGTAATAATGCAAGCAACTGTTGAAAGAAGTATCCAGGACCAGACGAGAAACCGAGATTAAAGGAGTATTGAAAGAATGCTAAAATGATACGATGTACTTCTACCGAAATATTATGACTGAGATTCTTCAGTTTGTTTTTAGTTCATCCGATTTGTTTGTTTTATTTTACGTACTACATGTTTTGCTCATTGTTGCCCCAAAAGAGCACTAAGAGCATGGTGCGGACAGTCAGAGAAGGGCACAGACATGTAAGCATATACAAAGAGTAAGCTACACACAACTCTGCCAATTCATTAATAAAAACAGCCAAGTTGCCGTCGCCTTTAAACAACCGCATTGCAGATTGTAGTAGTTCAGCAAAAAAAGAAGGAAATAAAAAGACCAAGTAAGTTCACTACATCGCCAGGGATCCTTGCCACGCTTAAGAAAGGTTGATCTTCTTATTGTTGTTGTAAATACTTACGATGATCATCTTATGATTGCAGATGCGTAACCGCTCAGAAAGTAGTAGTGGTAGGCTCAATTTTTTTAACTTTTGTTGACAAGATTTTAATTCGTTTGGGGAATGCTTAAACCTGTAAAACTTGTAATAATATGTGCACAACGCACACCAGACCAGACTGACCGTATAGTAATAGTGGTCATCAGTATAATGTTCAACATAAGAAAAATTAAATGAAGTAATCTCAGTCTTTTTTACTCTCCTCTAAGTAATGTCTAAGTTTCGTCGATGATGATGCATGAAACCTTTCATTTTGAACTTCATTGAAAGTAAAAGTATGCTCGTATATCCGTAGAAGTATATCGGGATCGTTTACTTAAAACATATACCACACATAATATATACCTACCAAAAAATCTCACTTTTCTGACGGCTTGCAAGTGAATAGGGGATAATGTTACAGAGCATTGCATTTTTATGGTTGCAAATATCATATTACGTGATGTGTTAGAACATACCCCAAAGACAGTTCACAGACACAGACGAAACAACAAAACAGTCGTAATAATATCATGCTTTGTACTTTATGAAAACTAAATGCATTATGCCTCCGCTGCACCTACGTGAATACCTATAACTTTGAATTAGAATTCATTGGTAAAAAACAAAGGTAATACAAGCGTCTACAATGCTATTTGTACATGCGTGGCAGACACAGAGGGAAAAGTGTTTTGTTTTGTTATCTTTTTTGGTTGCATGCAATTAGTCATTTATGTACGTCTTCGTATTTAATACGATTTTCTAGTTAACTGCTTGAAAAAGAAGTTTTTCACAGGAAGGATTGTTCCTTTTTCCTTTCATCCTGATATTTTATTCTTTATATGACAGCTGTGATCCCCACAAGAAGCTAACAAGATTTCTTTCACGTTTATATGACGACACGCTCCTTCTGCTACTTTTTGTTCGATGATAGTGCAAATGTGAATCTCAGGTTACCGGGATCGATCGCAGAGCAAAACCTAAGAGTCAGGTATACTAATACATAGTTATAGGTAACTGACAAATAATCATCAGCAACTGTCAATAAGTATCATATAAAGGCAATCCTGATACATGGCTGTACTTATGATGATAACTGATAACCGACAAATATTACGTTGTATTAATGTTTGATTCAATATCTCTCGGATGAATTGTTGCCTTATAAAAATGAAAAATTTAAAAATGCTTTCAAAGCACTTCCTTGTTTTTAAACCTTTACTTAGTCACAAGTCATAATTATGTACTTACATTATATTACCAAACATGTGTTAGAATGAAGAATGCCGTAAAATGAAAAGAAAAACAATAGTCTCGACTTTATTGTAATAATGACGAATTTGTTTGCTTACTTACATGATCATGCATGCACAAGTCGCACAAAAGAGGAAGTACTCAACTCTTTGAAAAAGTGCAATCCTTCGATGAGAATGCTTCCTTTTAATTTCATAAAGGTCACTTTCCCTCGTTACAAGAATCCATTCACATGAATCTTTCACCAAATCACAATGAGAATGGTTTATTATTACACATACATCAAGTAATGATAAGAGAAATCGGTTCTAATGACTTGTTATTTCATTGTAGCACATAAAACCATTTCAGTACAGAATGTAACTTTTGTTAATTTCACAGTCACTGTGTAACCTGTGTAGGAAATGCAATTCAATTTCCTCAAGAGTTCACACAAATGAAGTTTTTCGTAATTTTACACACTTGTTCAAATTCAACTAAGAAGAAAAAAATGTCAACTTCAAAAGTCAAAAGAACTGTCACACTTAATTGCTACGTAGGGAAAATAATATGCATTACTTTATTCAATTCCAAAAAAAAAGTTATTTGCTTCAATTGTTGTTGGTCCGACTACTGGCAGTAGTCCCTTTTCACTTGAACTTGTGTAGAGACAGAAATGTAAAATACACGTTGTGCTTTTGTAATAATGTGAAAAATGTGAATACCTCTTCTATACCTATCCAATCTAACGGATTTTTATATTAATAATAAAAAAACATGCACACACACACGACAATGCACTGACGAGAGTCTATATAGACTGGGAAGAGCAACGACTGAAAGACGTGTATTACGGTTGACTGTTGTTGCTCTTCTGTTCCGTCCTCGTCGACTACGTTCGCCTCTTTGTATCGTTTTCGTTACTGATGTTGTTATTGTTGTTACTACTTCTCTTTCTACTGCGGTCTCTGGTCTGCAGCACAGAGAGCAGATAGCTATAAGATGAGATGAGAAGACGGAAAAGTTCCTGACCGCTTTGTTGATTGATAATACAGAATTTATGCAGTTCAGTTAAGTCATCCTGCATAGGAGATTCATTCCGAAGTAGTCAAGTTATATCAACCCTTCATCTCCACTGCAGCAGTACCATATTATTACCTATATTATGTTGTATGTCCTGTGCATTTTACAGTGAAGGTAGGGAGATAGATGTGAGGTAAAAAAGGTAAAAGTTGACTTGGTGTTTTTGTAAGCTCTGAAAACGCGGAGAGCACAGCAAACTTTGCCAGCTGCCACGATCACAGTAAGTACACGATAACAGTTCGTCACCAGATTGCTAGTTACCTAGGCGAAGTATTATTGCCAACTGACTTTTGAGCCGTATGTTACATTCTAATCTAACTGCCATCTAACTTCCCCTCATAGTCTCACTCGTCGACAAACGCAACAAAGCTCATTGTTATAAGAGTTTACTGCTTACAATATTTTCAACAAAGAGCAGTGCTGCTGCTGCTCTCTCTTTCTGTCTCTCAGTCGCATGTTATGCTTCTAAGCAGGTAGGGGTAGGATGGTGTAATTTTAAATACTGATCACATCCCCATCCTTCCAAACCTCATGTAAAGCAGTAAGAATGAAAAAAAAATGTTTTGCAGGGGAACATGGGGTACATTGCGAGACAGTTTGTCTTGGAAAACTAATAACTTACGATTAAATAAAACCCCTGCTTTGATAATTCATATTCTTGCAGTTCGCCCCACATTATTGACGTTAGAGCATCATGAAATAAGACGAGAGAGGGGTTGATTTCCACTGGAATCCAGATGTTATATAAAAAAAAGGAGAATAGCTTATCGAATGCATACTGTAATCGTTGCTGCAAATATGCAACAACACAGATCACGTTGCAATCAGACAGTATGAAGCACAAACAGACAGACTGAACGTGGCGAATGAATAAGATATGCTTATAGAAAAGTTGACTCAACAAAGTTGCGTTATGATTATTATGAATCGGCTAACAATGAAGCTCACACCTCTCTACATCCATCTCCAAAGATACAGGCATGCATCTACTATGCAATCTACATAAAGCCGTTTCAGTGCTCATAAATTAATGAGCTTCTGAATGTAATATTAAAATGATAACATGCAACATGGAACTCTTGTCCTTCGCAAAGTCCACTGCTACTGCTAAAACAGATGCAATGAGATCGTACCTGCAGGCGGAAGAATAACGTAAATGCATGCCAGATAAAACATTTCATTGACGATGAGTCAAAAAAAGTTGCATGCACAATAATCGCATCCACATCACATTCTCATAAAAAAACGATTCCATAAAATATTATATCGTACCTTGTACATCAATGGGCATTTTTCAGTCGTAGAAATGTGTGGGTGAGGGATAGGACAGCTTAATTAAAACACTAGTTTTTTGAGTGAAAAGAAACTTGCTTAATTCCATTAAAATGTCAAATCTTTATGTTGGATACTTCAGTGTTCAAAAATTGTTTCTCGTGCAAACTGCAAATCGACATGGGAAATATGTATTAGCTGAGCTATTTTTCCATCTAAAAAGTATGTATTTATTGAAACAAAATTCATTTTCTTATTAAATATGTTGCTAACCCATCGTTGGAGTGTGTGATATTAAAAGTAAACAGCAGTTGAAATTATATAGCAAAGAAATTAACAAGAAATTTGTAATCTTGGATCAAACAAGGTCGCTGATGTCACGTAGAGCAATTATTTAAGCATAGTGATTGATTAGTTTTCATTCCCCTGATTCAAAACCCCAACATGATTGCCATTGTTACATACGATCTTAGTGTAAATACGTGTGTATATTTTGCTCGTGAAAGACCCAAATCATGATCGATCATCCCATGGTAACTTTCATCTACATGTCAACTTTTTTTTGCATATTTATGGGTGTCATTTACAACGGGATTTAGTTCACATTCTTACTCAGTTAAAACAGAAACTTCATTCATCATTACCACTACCACTGTGAATTTATTTGGAAAAGCTTCACAAACCGGTACAATTACATGAATGTGTCATGTAATGTCATCACGACAAATCAGCAACAATGAGTGTAGATAGGTACTACTACTCGCTCATAATATCTTTGATGCAGGAAACCGTTGCATCAGAAGAAGCACATGGGCAAAAGTAGCGTATTAAATACGAAGAGACATGCATACATCTTATACATAATAGAACATGAAGTGTACAAAAACTTATCATTTCTTTACGATGATGATGACACAATAATTCTGACTGTCTTTTGCAGGCACGAAACTGTAACTTCATGCATAGTAAAGTCGGTCTTTGGTCTGGTCTATATTTTATGTGTGTCTCATAATCAGCCGTAAACTTCTTACAAAGTGCAGTTACCTGCTTCTTGCATAGTATGCGTAGGGAATGACACTTTATCATCATTGTAATAATAACTGCATTATATTGCAAACTGATTAAATTTTTTTATATCTGCTCTACTCCGTTTTAGCTAAAGTATTTATAAGCACTAGCACTGTACACTGAATACTTCATTTTGTATACGATTAACTGTACACGCACCGTTTGTAAAAGCTATAAAATGAAAACCCCGCAAAAGAATTGAATATCAACTTAATTATGAGCAATTTTTGAGCGATGAAATTTTAAGTAAAGCAGGTAACCGTTTAAATGGATGCGCCGATGTTTTAAGTGGATGTCAGTAGTCAGTAAGAAAAATTCGCATATGTACTTGCTGGTATCATTCCTACCGAATGTAACCACTTCGTTTTGTGTATTAGTCATATGAAAATTATGCGTATCTATGTATAAATTATGAATGATGACTAAGGGTTAGCAGCAGGATTGAAACGTACTACAAGCAGCACAACCGACATAAACTCATGCAACCGTTGGTTTAAAATAATTTAAGGTGAGTCTCCATGATGTACCCTGCCCTGTGCCTCTTCCGCTTTAAATATACTGATGCTTGGACTGATAGTCTTGCATTGCAACTGGGAACTTTACGAGCCGTGATGACCATTCATATTTACTACTACTCTGACTACGCATATTTAAAACAAATAATCCTATTTTAGTACACTTTGCTCAACAGCAAATGCACTGTCTTGTTTTAATTTTTAATATGCATTATATCTGATGAGTTTGAGATCCCTCATGCATGCATCAAATTGCGATACAAAACAAGCTGGCTTTGAATTCTGTATGTCATTTAATGTTAATCTACGGTATTGTGCGTATGGCATGGCATGACTGATTCATCTCATTGTTTTACCCCTTTTCCGTTTTTACTCGTCAGGAACTCTACCGTGAACAGTGAAATGCTGCAATCTCCATTCAGTGGTGATCATGGACTCGTGTAATTTTGTCAGTGCTTTCATCACGTTCATCTTTATACATTTTATCCGACAATTCTAGCTAACATAATATGTAGTCCAAAATGCATCATGTTCTTAAAATGTTTCCCCTTGTATTATTGCCAAATATTAAATAACTTCATAATATAGTACACGTATAAAAGTACACATGCATTTCCAGCCGGATTCACACGCACACATAATACAAGTGATCAATCAGTCAGTCAAACGTTTTTTGAGACTGACGAAGTAAAGGAAACTGAGGTGCGGCCAATGGTTCTGTTTCCTTAAATGATTGTTACATAATTTCAATGGCATATGGCACGAAAATTTTGTCGGTTTTCTTTTCTGACCATCCTTCTGTCGCTCGCACCTACATATACTGTTCAAGCAATTCATGAAAAAGCTGTAGTTTTATTTATAAGATTATTTTATGAATTCAATGCTTTTCCATGCTAATGAACAACTGACCCGAAACTTACGGAAGCATAAAACCACGGAGCAGCAAGATATCCATTTATACTCCTTAATATGATTAGTGGTATGTATTTTCCTCATTAGTGCATAGCAGTCTACCTGAAGATGTCATGTTTTGTTAAGAAAAAAATTGTGATGCTTGTATCAGTCTTATGCCTGTGGTGGGCCATGATAATTGTAATTTATGAATATTTTTGAGCCTTGAGGTTTGATGTAGGTACGTATTTTCATTTCATAAAAGTAAAATGAGTTGAAGTTAAATGAATCATATATAAGTGTCACGGTGCGATGCTGACAATGACGAAAATATAATTTATGTACAAGAAAGCGCTTCATTTTGAGTGCAATCAAAGTCTACACATCCCATAATTTTTGAATGGTCACAAATGCTTTTTATGGGACGAAATTGCAATCCAAAAATTCTCTAGCAATTAAATAGTGACCTCAGATTTCAAGCAATAAGGCACTACACGAGGATTTTGGATTTGGTGATAGCTTTTTTAAGCTATAGATTACTTTACCAGGTAAAGTTTACCTCTTAGGCTATCGAATAGTCTCATGAGTCTCAAAGTACCATTTCCAATCACTATCA
This sequence comes from Willowsia buskii, assembly GCA_034700685.1. Taxonomy (NCBI): domain Eukaryota; kingdom Metazoa; phylum Arthropoda; class Collembola; order Entomobryomorpha; family Entomobryidae; genus Willowsia; species Willowsia buskii. Next base: position 7,359 of record JAQIXW010004066.1, read on the forward strand.
CTTAAAAAGAATTTGAGGCTTGAAGTTTTAAGTATTATTGCTTAGGTAAGTGAGTTCACGGTAGTCTTAATTCGATAGGAAGGGACTTGCGCACAATCTAAAGTACTTACACAGGGAACAACAAAAATAATAAGCTAATGAAATTGGTTCCAGTTAGGTAATATTAGCATAGGAAATACATAACAACTTTGCTGGCTTTAATTATGAGCCATGAATAAAAGAGACATCTACAGTTAGTAAAAGCAGTTAAGAATAAGGCTTAGTAAGAAACTCATGTGAAATAGTCATTTGTGATTCTCACAAGAACCAGAGGTCGAACCATTCATGGGTCCTTCGAGGCAACTGCCACTGCCTATGTGAACGCATTCATATAAATAGATAGGTGATTCATGGTATTTATGTTGTAGTTGTAACGTTGCCAGTAGAGTTTCGAGAAAAGGCAAGCATTAACATTGGCTGTATTTAACTGAATGATTACGCTCAATTTCTCTATTCAGCGATACCTGCTTCCTGGTACAGATCTACATGTTTCAAAGTTTCCCATTTTCCAGAAAAATCTAGATTTGTTCGATCAAAATATTTAGCAATCTAGAATTAAATGCAGGATCGATCAATCTTATGTTGCAGTTCATATTCATACTTAATAAATCGATAAAACAAAACATGATAGCAATGTACAAGTAGTTATAACTAACTACATAAGTAGTTACAATGCAAAATAGAAAAGATACGTTGGTCCCATACTTTTTGTACTCGTGCATTTTCTGTTGTTCTACTATTAAGGGATGACATATTATATTACGCATTTATGCATGAATACACTAAACTAACACGTTTGTTGCATAAAATATGTCACGACAAATCAACTTTCAATGTTCAAAAACCTTTCTCCATGATGAAAGTTCTCTTCTTCTGTTAACTTTCAAGTTTTTATTTCTATTGTTCAGTTGTCAATTGTTAGTGACTACGCAACTATAGTAGCATATTATTAAATCCGTTTTCATTTCATTGACTCCAACTTGCGACATCAAATTGAACCTAAGAAAGAAGGAGGCGGACATGAATTACTGCATATACATATGCAAACGCTGACCTGTCCGCTCATCTCCCAACTCTAATTCTAACCTCAAATCGTAAATATTTTCTCTCATTATTTCACTCCCATATTCCACCATTCCAACAAAAGCCAGCAAAAGCACCTCATTCATTCATCATTGCATACCGGTAATCCAGAACAATGGCACGAGATTTTTCTCGATCGACCGCAGCGCAGGCGGCGTCACGGTAGGAGTAAAGTCAAATCAGCGATTTAGCCAAAGCACCATTTCAGCATGCACTCATATCCATCATTCCCAACTTGACTTCTCGTTCTCACAGCAAAATTCCACATAAAAAACTTTACTCCCATATAAAGCAACCAGCAACCATTATTGCAATCAGATCAGGATACACTCACACGGCAAAGGTATTGCTATTCCTTTCCTGTGCGTGTGTCGGCTTCTCTATAGATTAGATTGGAGTTTTTGGAGTAAAACCGACCACGGCAGTTCAAGAAAAGCATGACAACCACCACACCAAAAATGACCAGCATACCTTGCACGCTAAAGAGAGGAAAACTCTTATGGAAATATCTAGATTGTTCTATTCCCATGTGTTAGCATGGTGCAGCACTCTTCTCTGCTAAACATCTGTCTCCCACCATTACTCCACTACTTGCACCAGTCCACCACCACCACTGACTGACTGACGTAACCCTTTCATTCAGCATGATGATCATTTCGTCTGTCTATGTTGTCTACTCATTTTTACTACACAATGTAATACGCCACCCTATGCACACAATGAGGAAAATACTGAACTTGACTGAACCCCAATAAATACTGCAATGCATAGATAGAGCTGTAGGTAATGCTGTTATATGACTGTGTAGGACGCACACAGTACTTCAATGTGTGTGGTGGAATAAAAAAACCCCTCATCATTGGTTCACTCCATGATAGCCACCCGGTTTCTTCATAGAGATCTCTTCATAGTTTGCAGTGCGCACAGATCTTGTTCATTTGGTGACTTCTTTTTCAAGCAGTTTCTCGTGAAGACTGTCGTGTTCCAAAAAGCATCTCTCTGAAACTAAACACACGTCGTGTAATAGAGTTCTGCAATTGCAATTTGAGTGATTCACCAAACTATCAGTTTTTGCGTGTGTGTTCATTCATTCAGTCATTCCACTACGTTTTTTGATACGCAAGACAAAGTGCAAGTTAGAGAGAGAAAGCGGAGGCGTTAAATTGTCGTTAACCCTTTTGTCAAAGGTGCAATTTTTTTTCTTCGGGAGAAAGTCGGTGACTAAATTGGAAGAGTGATCTTTTTGATAGTTTTTTGAAAAGTGCATTTATTTCTTAGAGTAGTAATTTTTTAACCGGTTTGATTACATGCTTATTTTAGTGTAAAGTAACGAAGTAAGTTTATACTAGAACTAAAGTTAGAATGGATTAATTTTGGTTGTACGTGTTTGTGAAATTGAGCGACCGGTTATAAATAAGATTTTATTTTGAATGTTGCAGATAAGGTCAACGCATAATAAATAGTCAAGATGTCGGTTGTTGGAATTGATTTCGGAAATGAGGCCTGCTTTGTTGCAGTAGCGAGAGCTGGAGGAATCGAGACTGTGGATAATGACTACAGTTTGCGTGCAACACCGTAAGTTTTAACGACTTGTCGTAGTACTTCGATTTGTTGTTTGTAATTGCTAAACCTTATTTAATGAATGTGATCTTTGCATGTAGGTCTTGTGTTGCGTTTGGAGAACGGTTAAGGATTATCGGAGTTGCAGCGAAGAATCAGGCGGTCACAAATCTCAAAAACACAATTTTTGGATTCAAGCGTTATCTGGGTCGTGATTTTGACGATCCTCGAATTCAAGCGGAACTTTCCAAAAATCCATATAAACTTGTTCGGATGGAAAATGGTCGCGTTGGAATTAAGGCGACGTACATTGGACAGGAACAAGTTTACAGTCCTGAACAAATCACGGCAATGTTGTTTACCAAGTTAAAGGAAACGGCAGAGAATGCGATCCAGGCTAAAGTTCACGACTGTGTGATATCAGTGAGTTCTTAAGAATTTTGTGATGATCTTTTAAATTATTAGTATTCGTTAGTGAGTGATTGGGACGTTATTCGTTATTGTGTAACCGGTAGCAGTAATCGAAGATTTTAATCTTGTTCAATATGAGAAGAGCAATAATGATAATTATAGTTGTAGTCAATACAACTATGAAATTAAGAAACTGATGATACATTCTGAATGTATAGTTAAGTTGAGTACATGATTCTTATTCAGTGCGTGTGTGTGAAATTTTAATGGCTTGATTTTTTAATACAAAGGTCCCTTCCTATTTCACGGATGCTGAGCGACGAGCATTGTTGGATGCAGCCCAAATTGCTGGTATCAATGTGCTACGGTTACTCAATGAAACCGCTGCCGTTGCTCTCAGTTATGGCATTTACAAGCAGGATCTTCCTGAACCAGATGATAAACCAAGGAATGTAGTCATTGTTGATTGTGGTCATTCGGCTATACAAGTCGCAATAAGTGCATTTAACAAAGGAAAGCTGAAGGTATGTACTTTTTAAGCTATACATATTCCTATTTTGAAATAAATCTTACAACAACTTTATCTAATGTAAGAATCATGCGTTTACTTGACAATTATGATGGACAATATTAATTTAATAATTTGCAATTTTATAACAGGTTCTGGCATGTGCTTCTGATCCAGATTTAGGAGGAAGAAATTTTGATACAGCTCTTGCTGCTCACTTTGTCGCAGAATTTCGCACTAAATACGGCATAGACGCAGATAATAATCCCAGGGCTTACATGCGTCTGGTAACCGAGGTTGAAAAAATCAAGAAGCAAATGTCAGCAAACGCGACTAAGCTGCCATTGAATATTGAGTGCTTTATGGAAGAGAAAGATGTTACCAGTTCTATGAATCGTGCTGATTTCGAACAAATGTGCGCGTCATTGTTTCAACGAGTAGAAGTCGTGCTCCAAAAATGTCTCGACGACTCCAGTAAGACTCTACACCATGCCGATTAAAAAAATATTTCACATATCTTACTAATTAGCCTGATTATAATGTGATTAATCTTTTTTATTTCATCAGAGCTTGATGTAAACGATATTCATTCAGTGGAAATTGTTGGTGGCTCTACGAGAATTCCAGCTATTAAGGCTCTAATTGAAAAAGTATTCCGCAAAACACCATCTACCACACTGAACCAAGATGAAGCAGTTTCTAGAGGTTGTGCTTTGCAGTGCGCAATTCAGTCACCAGCATTTAAAGTTCGGGACTTTAGCATAACTGACGTCCAGTTATATCCTATCAAGTTGATTTGGGACGAATCAATTGGAGAAGATGGGTACGTCAAACATGTATTATGTTCTGTTTATTTTCCCTCTATAATATCTAGTTTATTTATTGTCTGGAATGAATGTCATCTTAATATTTGGATTGGTTTGTAATGTAGTGGAAGCGAAGTTTTCCCTCTTTATCATCCAATTCCATTCTCCCGAGTTTTGACTTTCTATCGCAAGGAGCCCTTGACTTTGAAGGCTGTGTATACTGGCCAAGTGCCATATTCCACGAATCAACTTGGTACGTAGCAATCACTTACATAAATATGAATTTTGATATACGTGTAACGTGTGTGACGGTTAGGGCTGAATACGTATATTATAATACATATATGTATTAAAAACATCGCGTACAAATGATCTTGTCCTCAAAA
>JAQIXW010004067.1:0-12149 GCA_034700685.1 Willowsia buskii
GAGATTCTCAAAACTCGACAATTTTAATCCTTTTACCTTCCCCATTGTTTAAGAAAGGGACAGAAAAGGGTTGTACACGTTAATCCTGAAAAGGGTACCTTCTGGATACTTTACATGATTTCATGCAAAGGACGACAGAATTTTTTTACCTAGGTACGTGTGTGCACCACTGAAATGTTAGTACGCAATCTCTGTATTATATTTACCAATATTAAATTTTATTTTCAGAAACTTTTAATAGATAGCCAATAATGTTTTAAAGTTTCGTAAATAATAAGCGTAAATAAGCGTAAAAAATGTTTTTCTTCTTATATGTTCATGAGGACAAATTGCTTGTAAAAATTAAATTTTATTTAATTAAAGTTCCTTATGCGAGGAATCCATACATTTTTTTGTACGTGTAGTTTTTTTATGCGCAGTGACGCAGTGGTAACTGCTCCTAATTTTTTCCATAATTATCTCACTATGCCCTAGGTTCGCATCTCTCCTGGAACACGGTAATTGACTGTGCTTAACTTTTAAAAGGTAAAATGATTTTTTATTGAAGAAGGTGTAACATTGTACGATATTTTCAGAACTTCATACTCAGCTTCTCTGATATTAAGTCAAATTTAGTTGCATCTAAGTACATATACCTGAACTCAGAAAATGAAGAAATTGAATAAAACTCTAGCCTAGACTTAGCCTGTTGATTAATGTTGAGCTGCTGGCATTGACATTCGGTACATTGCACAAGTTTTCATGCATAGCTGGAACTTTGCTAAAATAATGCTTTCCAGTGATTCTCATAGTCTCATTTAACTTTAAATGAGATATTAGTTGTTTTTTTTTGGAATTTTCCATTAATATTGATACAAGATGCATTGTGCATTCGTATATTCCTAGAATCAATTTGAATTCAATTTGAATTCAATTGTATCCAATTTATATAAAATATATATGCAATTGGTATGATTGATATTTAAATTTGCAGGCTGCTTGGTTTGCTGCATCATATCTGTATGTTAACGAATAACATTTCTTGTGGTCGACCAGATTTTTTGCTTGTGCATATCAACATTTAAACACCATACAAATATAGGAATGTATCCATATTGTAGTGTTACTCTTATGAAAACACATTGTAAATGACATTACATATTGAAGTCAATGCTAAAGTTTGTTTTAAGGTACCCACACCTTTTTTAGGATTAAAACGTATGACCTTTGTCGTCCCTTCTTAGAACAATGAAGTTCTTTTGGGATTATGTTGTCGGGACTCGCTAAAGTCACAGATTACATACAATCATCTCTATGATAATTAAGGAGCAAAAAACCTGTTGGAATGGATATTCAGAAATGACAGAGATGTGGATTTTAATGGGCCCGATCACATTTGAGCTTGTGGTAATTCTCAAGTAAAACATGCCATAATATATTTTATGCTACTGATAATTAAAATATTTTCTATTAACTTGCTAATACAGGTAAACGGAATATTTTTATTGAACATTTTACGAATATTGGTAAAGAAAGTTAATAATTCAAATGCTCGACCGGACTCATCTAAACTTAAGTAATTTTATGAAAATATTTACATATATATATATATATGTATATATATTTACTTATCCACCTATGTATTTTTAGAGGTGTATGTACTGTATGTCATTAAAACCGTTATATTTTGAATATTTTTAGGGCGGCAGCCAAAGCCACTGCAATTCTTTTCCCGGTTCTTGGAATCAACAATCTCGTTCTTCTGTACAATCCCGGTGGCATCTACAACAAGTACTTTGTGACTCTTAATACATTTTTTGGATCAACACAGGTAATGCAAAGATGACAAAACACTATCCTCACAGATAAATACAATAACAGATTTTATTTGCTAATACGATATTCAATACTTTGACGATCAAAATATTTCAATCTCAATACTGTTTTTTGCTGATTCCAGGGAATACTTGTTGCAATCGTTTACTGCTTCATCGATAAGGAAGTTCGTGGAGCATTTAGGAGGTCTATAAAACGAAGAAACACGAGAAGAAATGTTAATTTAAACCGAAATCAGAATATCTCATGAACTCTTCATGTTTATGGCTGTGGTCTGAAGATTACTGTGTGGCCCGATATGAGTTTGGATCATGAAATGTAAAAGGTCACAATTTAAAATAAATATTTGCACATGTATTCGTATAAGTAAAATGGAATAAGTAAATTTTTAAAATACGTTTTTAAAGTAGCAACCATAAGCACTAGGCCCGCTTACAGTATTCTTCTTACGACGATTTCTCAGGTATTTGGTATCAATGAAATACAAATGTGGTGATTTTTTGTTTTCTCAACAAACTAAAATTCCTCTTACTAAAAAGAAAAAACACATTATTGCATTCAGATACCTCAATAGTTAGAAACTCAAAGTATGATTGTAAATTTAGAGAATTATTTATGATAACATCTGTTGAAAATTCACAAGGTTATCATTCTTGGTATCATTAAATTGAAATAAAGCTTTCTTATCCAAAGTAAAAGTTTTAGTATAGCTCTTAACATTAAGTTGAATGCGTTGTAATTATTTGAGAAATTGTGTAACTCTCAAGTCTTATTTTATATCTATTGTGAACAATATATTTTGTCATACATTTTTTTTCCTAATATAATTGAAACTTAATATAGGTACATCATTAAAATGTGCTAACAACTTTCTCAACATTGTATTACCGTATATATCGCACGTAATAAACATCATTCTGTCTGTGTCTCATTTCGTTGGAAGTCAGTTTCAACTCTTGTATACATGTATCTTCTAGCAATTTTTTAAATAGAAGAAAGAACACGTTTACATACATCCAGTTAAAAAATTCACATGCTTGAGTTATCTTACATACAGATATGAAGAGTACACACTGTGTTAGAGAATATTTCACCGACTTATATATTATGTGTTCCTATGCTTGGCTCTTGTGTTAGTTTTGCAAAATTTTACATATTAACTTTAAACTTGTCTTCTTTTATGCAAATATGATATGATTGCGTATATCAATATACAGTCTTTGTTATACCAGAACAATGTTATCTTTAATTTGGAAATTTGAGAAATCAACAAAATCAAATGCATTTATAATTTGAGTTTCTTGGTTGGTCGAACAGTCTGCGTAACAAAATTAATCATATTTCCTCTTGCGAGAATATTTACATAGTTGATGGAACTCTCAACAATTTTTATTTGTGACTTCCTAAAGACACAATTTTATGACGCAAGTTGACTTTCAGACAGACAATAGAATATGGCTTTGTACTTACTTATTCAATTTTCTGATGGGATAACATTTTATTTAAAAGTAATTCAAGCGGAACATAAAAGATTTTCAAGTACAATATTTCACATGGCTTTTACACATGTTCTTTAAAACTGGTTAACCTTGTGAAATCATCAAACTCACGTTTAACTGCTGTAACAGCATTACACACATCTTTTCTCTAGAACAATACACCATGTTTCAAAACACGTGAGCCGTTCATACTTACATTAATTGGCTTCTGGTTGAAGTCGTAATTCATTATCTTCTTGAGTTTATGGGAACAAACTTTTGGGACGTTTTGTCCTAGTAGAAACCACCAGATATTGTGTACTTAACAAAAGGGTCAAAACGAAGGGAGATTTATTTTTTTCATTTGATTGATCAACATTTTTAGAGATGTAAAGAAAGTCGACGGTGTGATATTGATATTTCGGTACTTTTAAACACAGCTGTGAATTTAATTTTTTTCTTAATGCTTTCAATTGGAATTCATTTTTTTAAATAAATTGTTTTAGAAGACAACGAGTAAACACGAAGTAAAGTTTTTGTCAGGTTTTCGTTTTATTTCTATACACACGCATATAAAAATAATTTATTTTTTAGCTTACTGACGACAAATATGCGCATTTTGTAATAAATGTTTTCTTTGTTCAATTTCGAGTGTACGGTATTTTTAGCAAGCTTATATTAGGCTAATTGAAATGTTTTTTTGAAATTGTGTCTTAAATTGCATTACATATAAAAAAAGTTTATAGGAATACTTTCTTCTGACATGAACAACTTGAATTATTTTTTCTTTCTAAATGAATTAGTAATAGCTTACAAAAAAGAATATATGAACAACTTAAGCCATTTGATGCAGTGGAAATAAAAAACAATTTGATAGTTCATGTAAGAAAATTCATAACTTGTTTGAATGTTCAGACAGTTTTTAAATAAGTTAACTTGTAAGCACTTATTAAATATATGTGATTTTCTTACTTTCAAGCATGTGATTAGGTTTCGTAATTTATGTAGAATATAAATGTAGCATTTGGTTTTTGTAGTCTTCTAGTGTAGCAGAAGCCCACTACATATTAAATGAATACATAAAAATACAAATTTTTAAAATAAAGAGGAATAAATATATTTGTTTTTGCACTAGTAAACAGTTCAGCATTTTAGTAAGGAAAGGTTTGTAGATGAGCTTAGCATATCTATAAACTACACGCACTCCAACAGGTAATAGTACGAGTGAAAGTATAACTCCGCACAACCCGAAACTATGCTCTTTAAGGTGAAAGCTGTGAAAGTTTTTCCTGTTTTATCCACAGTGATCTAGTTGAATCCGCTCAGTGTCCTCGCGACTACGAAACGGTTTACACACAAAAGCTGTTCTCCTTTTCCCTATTCGATTCATGTATGATTCAGTTTTTTGCAACATAATCGTTTGCTCACGTAAACATGACTACATAATATTTAAACGCAAAAAGTCATGTTTGACTCTATTTGCCCCAAGATACCATTCTGAAAGTGGAAAGTTTATCATCCAGCTCCACCTATCCACTAAAGTATGGTTTACTTTATGGAAAGAATTATGAGCAGCTTACAGCATTCTCCCTCAAGACAAATTTTCATGCAGCAACGCATCTGATCATTGTTAAATATTTAATTTTCCCGGTATATTTAGTTCATGTCACAGTTGGATGCACTTTGACTTAACGTTTTCTTGATTCAAAATAAATAATTTATCAGTTAAGCAAATACCACTGAATACTATTTCAGACTTCATCTTCATCAATAATACGACCAGCAAGTAGATGCCAAATTATCCATAAAATCAAAATGTTGAAAGAAAAAAGGATAATTTAAGGAAGCAAGCAAGTTTTCTCCTCCCGGGATTGACTTGCGAAAATCTATTCTCTTTGATCCTATTCAATTCTAATGGAGAGAGATTTCTTGCTTGTTTGGAAGTAATTGATTTATATGCAGTGAATTCTATCTTTTCCTTGTATTCTTTCTCCAATTCCATTTGATGAAGAACTTTTACAAGGAAATTATTATGTTTTGTCCCTCTATCAAACACATTTCTAATTCCGAGTATCTGATCCCAATTTGCAGACCTTAAGAATAGATTTTCAATATCATTATGTGTACATATTTGGATAGTGCGTTTCCACCTTATAATTTTCCGCATTTATGTTGTCAGCAAATATAAAGGTTTCTTTTATATTATAGGTCCAAATACTTTTAGAAAATGACTGAATGAAAGATGTTGTGTAACCCTCATTAAATTACGTCTATGATCTCCACCTTACTTGTATGTTTCTCATTTGAAATTATTATAATGAAAGAAAACAGCGCTAAAATTTGAAAGGAACACGTTTTATGCTAAAATCTTACAAATATTAACAACGTAAATCTCATAATAATGAGATGTTGCAAGTATGCAGAAAATTTCCTGTGTAATATGCAATAACCTTTTTGAAAGTATCTGCGTCTTTGATATAGTCTTATAGGTACAAAACGAATATGAATATAAATTGGTAAAAGTTACACAATACTTTTTTCAACGTCAATGGTTTTTTTCGATTCGCTGCATAGTTCGTTGGATACGACTGTTAAGTAAATGGTAGTCTTTTTAGTCGAATCCAGAAAGAGGAACTCGAGGTATCATTTCAGGAATGAAGTCAGTCTGCGGTTGAACTTTCACGTGAAAGGTATATTTCCAGCAGACTTTCCGTCTCTTTTCACCCCAGTTTAAGAACGTAAAATAAGTAAATTGATTTCAAATGTTTTTGTGTTAGGTTAAAATCATTTTTGAAATTTTGTCCCCTAAATTATCTACTATTGTAACTTTCACTTTATACGAGTGAAAGTGAAATTGTTCACCATGAACTCAAGCTCTGAATTTGAACAAAATTTAAGTGAAATTCTCACCAACCAATCGATTTATGAGTCGTCCCAGAATGTAGAATCCAGTTCCGAAGCCACATGTCTAGTTAGAGTGTCGTTCAATAATTACACCAATGAAACAAATAATGGTTCGTATAGAGAAATCATTTTGAGCGAAATACTGTTTATTTTAAAGTACTAAAGGTTATATGTGTATCTATTCAGAGGACTTTTGTAGTGCAGTTTGGGATACTTTTTATTGCTGGCCGCCCACACGCACTGGAATTATAGTAATCAAACACTGCTCAGATATTTTTGAGGACTTATATCCTGAGTTGGCGATTCATTTAGACGGTAAAATAATTTTAGCTGATCGTAAATTCTACAAGTTTATCCTAATTATTTTAAAATTTATTTCACCAAAACTGAAGGTCATGCGAGACGGGAATGTTTAACCAATGGAACCTGGGCAGAAGAAAATGTATCAAACTATTCTGAATGTGCGAAATCCATCAAGTCATATTTGAACATGATTGTAAGGACATTTAAATAATTGTGTGAATGGCAGCTCACTAATTCATGGAATGGAGTACTAAATCATATACATGGAATTAAGAGGAATGTTCAATTTGCATATGATTAACGATGAGTTTCCCTCTTCATTTCATTAGGATGAAGACGCATTCCTGGTCCCTATGGTTCATTACATGCTATTCATTGGGTCCATTTTATCTCTAGCTTGTCTTGGAATATCATTGGCTGTCTTTTTCTACTTTAAGTAAGCAATATAAATTGATTTTATGTGAAGCCTAAACCATGGAAGTATAGTCAAAAATTTTGAAGAAAAAATCGACTCTAATTATTCCTCCCACTTTTCAACTTCGGTTATATAAATATTATCGTTTGGTGTACACTGTTTCGTTTCTCATTGTTGGCATTTCAACATCAGCTAATGTACCATGCTCACCCATAAATAGTTGGAGCCACAAGAAACAAAAATATTTTTCCATTCGTGTTGCCTCATACCTAAAACTTAGAAAAAACAAATGATTGCTATTCATACGCGTGGTATAAAATTATTTCGAATTTTCTTTTTAAAATTTAACCCTTTAACTGCACATGTTTCTCAATTTTTGTAGATGTCTACAATGTGACCGTGTAACAGTTCACGTTCATCTGATGCTTTCTCTCGTTCTGCGTTTTATTCTCATTTTTGTTATCACAGAGCCGTTCGTGATAGGGCATAGTGGGAGCTTCAGAGATGTGGTATGTTCCTGGAATAAATAGCTAAAAAATAATATTTTTGCGTGAGCCCGACCATAAAGATTTTCATGTTTTGACTCTTTACGCACGTATCGAAACAGGAGATCCTTTGCGAGTCCATTTTAGTTCTCTTTCTGTTTTCAACTTTCACTTCTGTCAGTTGGATGTTTATTCAAGGACTTTATCTCAACGTGGCTCTGATGGGTAATGTGATCACGATTAGCACTGGTTGTCAGCTTACAATTTACTACATAATTGGATGGGGTATGCTGAGATAAAATAAAATGAAAATATAAACCTTTCCAATATATTTTTTATATTTTCACGAATTAATATATATGTATGTTTATATTTAAAATGCAACAGGTGTGCCCGCAGCATTTGTCCTTGTGTACGTTATCTCTATGATAATTAAGGAACAAAAAACCTGTTGGAATGGATATTCAGAAATGACAGAGATGTGGATTTTAATGGGCCCGATCACATTTGAACTTGTGGTAATTCACAAGTAAAACATGTCATACGTTTATTCTACACTGTTAATTAAAATATTTTTTATTAACTTGCTAATACAGGTAAACGGCATGTTTTTGCTGAACATTTTACGAATTTTGTTAAAGAAGGTTGAAAATTCAAATGCTCGACCGGATTCATCTAAACTTAAGTAATTTATGAAAATATTTACAGTCTGCGTATCCAACTATATGTTTAGAGGTATATGTTATTAAACACTTTAATTTGGAATATTTTAGGGCGGCAGCCAAAGCCACCGCAATTCTTTTCCCAGTTCTTGGAATCAACAATCTTGTGCTTTTGTACAATCCCGGTGGCAACTACAACAAGTACTTTGTGACTCTCAATACATTTTTTGGATCAACACAGGTAATGCAAACATGACAAAACACTATCCTCACAGATAAATACAATAACAGATTTTATTTGCAAATACAATATTCAATACTTTGACGATCAAAATATTCCAATCCCTAAACTGGTTTTGCTCATTCTAGGGAATACTTGTCGCAATCGTTTACTGCTTCATCGATAAGGAAGTTCGTGGAGCATTTAGGAGGTCTATAAAACGAAGAAACACGAGAAGAAATGTTAATTTAAATCGAAATCAGAATATCTCATGAACTATTCATGTTTATGGAACGCTGTTGTCTGACGGTTTCTGTCTGTCCTGCTATGAGTTTGGATCATGGAGTATAAAAAGTAACAATTTAAAATAAATATTTACACATATATTCTCATAAGTAAAATGAAATAAGTAAAACTATCAAATACGCGTTTATAGAATACCATAAACCATATATGCCAGCTCACGACATCTACATACGACATTTTTTCATGTGTTTAGTATCAAAGGAATCAAACTGTGGCGATTTTTTATTTTCTCGACTAGCTGAAATTCCATATCTGAGAAGAAAACCCACATTAATGCAATCAGATAACTTACTAGCGAGAGAGACAAAATATGGTTGTAAATTTAGAGAATTATTAATGATACCATCTGTTGAAAATTCACAAGGTTGTCATTCTTGGTATCATTAAATTGAAGTAAAGCTTTCTCATCAAAAGTAAAGTTGTAGTCATGTTCATAACATGAGCTTGGATGCGTAGTAATCAGTTGATAAATTAAGTAAGTCATAAGCCTTATTTTATATCTATTCTGAACAATATTATTTTTTCATGCAGTTTTTCTCGCAATATAATTGATATTTGATATACATAATAAAATGTGTTAACAACCTTTCCAACAATGCATTACCGTATAACGTACTAAATAAAAGTCATTCTGTCGGTGTCTCATTTCGTTTGAAGTCAGTTTCAACTCTTGTGTATTGGTATTTTCTACCATTTTTTTCTTCAAAAAATAGAAGAAAGAACAGGTTTACGTACATCACGTTAAAAATTAACATGCTTCAGTTATGTTGCATGTAAAGAGTACACACTATTTAAGAGAATATTTCACCGACTTATATATGTGTTCATATGCTTGGTTCTTGTATTATATTTGCAAAAAATTACACATTAAGTTTACACTCTTCTTCTTTTGTGCAAATATCATGTGATTGCATATACAGTCTTTGTTACACCTGAACAATGCTATCTTTAAATTGGAAATATGAGAATTCAACAACATCAAATGCATTTATAATTTGAGTTTTTTGGTTGGTCTAACAGTCTGCATAATAAAATTAATCATATTTCCCTCATGCGAGTTATTTACAAGGTGACGGAATTCTCAACTATTTTTATTTGTGACTTCCTAAAGACACAATTTTATGACGCAAGTTGACTTTCAGATAGACAATCGAATATTGTACTTACTTATTCAATATTCTGATGGGATAACATTTTATTTATAGGTATTCAAGTGGAACATAAAAAATTTTCAAGTACAATATTTCACATGGCTTTTACAGATGTTCTTTTATACTGGTTAACCTTATGAAATCATCAAACTCACGTTTGACTGCTGTAACAGCATTATACACATATTTTCTTTAAAACAATACATCATGTTTCAAAACACGTGAATAGTTCATACGCAAATTAATTTGCTTCTGATGGAAGTCGTAACTAAATATTCATGAAATGAGTCAGAGGCATGTGACCTTAGGATTCTCATAAGAGGCCAATTAGTTTTAAAATCGCAATATTAGCCTACTACATTATTCTTGGTTGCTCACTAAGTTGGAAATTTGCTTGAGTTTCTAATGAAACATTCACAGGTTTGATTCACAAGGTTCTTAAAAAGCAGTAAAAAACTAGCGTAATATTGTATTATATTTAGTATAATAGACGATAAGAGATATTTTTCGGAATGGGAGAGAACGTGTTTTGTAATTGGAGGCATGTGAAAGTGAAAGTTATATATCTAGACTCTAGATGATGTGAGATCATATTCTATTTTGCCATTTGAAGTTTGTCTGTGCTTAAGACAACATCGATTGAAACAATAAGCTCGTTTCTTACATAAAAATGTAACCATTTTAAATAATTTTCCTTCTCTATTCACAGGTCTAATAAACGTTATAATATTTGTGAAATTTGTCACGTACAACTTGTTAAATTTTATTTGTATACTCTCCAGCTGCATTTCTATTTCATGACAGCGAAACTCCCCAGTTTTTCTTCGCAATGTACCTTTCATCTTCGGCTTTAATGCCAGAAAAGGTAACAATTTAGAGAAAAATATAAGAAATTAAAGCATATTTAAGAAGCAATTCATTAACTAATTGAATTTCACCAACTCTTTTATCATAATTTCAGTTGGTCAAAATCAACAAGATTATAAAAAGGATCGGAATGCTGCAAATATCTGCCAACAAAAATACGCAGGAAAGCTGGTACAACCAAACGTATGACATGAAAATTTGCTCGCTTTCGGAAGTAAAAAGATTTGCAGGTTTGGAGGAAGCTTATAACTCTCAGAAAAGCCTATTTCTTCAATACAATCTTCCACCTGAAGCTACAGAAAACTCCGATTTGTTTTTTCAAGCTGTTTTGCTAGTGACATTCGTATTTGTTGTTGTTTTTGCTACTTTAATGATTTTTTATTGCATTTTGAAACAAATACACGAAGCAAGTGAAGATTTGAATAAAAGCAATGACGAAAGTAAATGTCTCAGCGAGATTTTGGTAATTTAATACAAAATTGAATAAAATATTTTAATTTAAGGTAATTTAAAGAACAGTTTTTTTTGTAAAAAATTGTCTTGTTTTATGCAGTGACCATACACGAGGCTACAATCTTAACCTAGTTATCTATCCCAACTCACAATTTTGTAGTTAAGAATTAATTGTTCTTTTTGCTTGTCAAGGATAGATCTGATGACGTGAAAAACCCAAAAGTAAATGGAAACCCAACAGAAATGTTTTGGGTTTAACCAACCTGAGATGATCACGAGATATCAGATGATGAAAAAAAATTGGCGAGCAAAGGACATCACGAATAAAATTCTAAACAATTTTGAATTGGTTATTAATTAGTGATTAGATGACATAAACCAAAAGTGTGTAATAAAAGAGGAAAATCTTTACGGCAAATAAAATATGCGGTCAAGCCTTCCGCATGGATTATTTGGCATATGTTTTGAATTACGGTATGTTCTCTTATGGAACTTTGCTTTCTCTTTTACTTTTCTTCTTAAAATATAATGTGTGAAATACGTACTAGTAACTCATGAGTCATGACTTGTTAATAAAAATATTTTCTTCCGAGATGAGCAGCCTAAACTATTTTTCTGTTCAAATAAACTATGAACTAGTTCTTACATAAAAAAAATATTGCTGGAAGCATACACTAAATCTAACGAGTAATCAAGGAAAGATGAAGCACTTTAGAATGCTTAAAGGTGAACGGTCACACTGTGATCGTCACGAGCATGAATTCCAAAGTGTCTGGTTTCTTGACCACTAGAATCTTTCCAAAAAATATTCTACGAGTGAAAGCTATAACAGTCAGAAAGGTAATAATACAGTTGGTAAATTACGACATATTTAGAGCACTGTAATTAAAACATTTAGAATGTTCTAGAAATTAGACCCTTCATTCCAATTGTGTCCGGGAATTTTTGCAGTTCTTATGGTTCTAGTGACTTCGATTATTTTGGATCTAGGAAGTCGATCAATATACTGTAGCAATACTGCATATCGCACCATTGCTAACTGGTAATGATGAGCTTATGATAAGCTACCATCTACGAGAAGGAACAAGTT